>JAODLL010039751.1:0-21269 GCA_026546735.1 Forbesichthys agassizii
AGCAAAAAAATAAATAGAGTATTTCTATATATAAGAATTCCAAAAACAAAAGTAGCAACATTTTGGGTGTACCACATTTCCACACAGTTCTGGGTCTTTAAATGTGTAAACATTACCAATGTGGTGCAGACTGAGCCCCATAACTCTATCTTAGCCTTGGAAATGTAATACATTTGGGGGTCAGATCTTCTGTGGAAGCACACTTTGGCATTGATGGAGGAGTTTTTATTTTGATGAGTTCAAATATCCAACCCAGCATCAATTACCACTTTTGAGCCACATTTTATACTAAGCGTGAACGGCGGTTAAGTTTAAACGAGCAGAACATTGTGCCCTCTGCATGATGTGGTGCACTTTCATTTCTAAACATTTGTGTCGCTATGGAGCATGCAGATGGGTCGTTTTGCTAAGAAATTATCTAAGACGAAAATGTCAGTTTTGCAGATGCATTTAGAGGAACACAAAGCGTGGTGAGAAGGTGAATGCAGCTAGAAATGTAGTTCACATATTGCATTCTACACAACAGGTTTATACTGTATTTTTTTATATCTACAACTTAATTTGAGAGTAGAGGGACTGGTTAATTGATCTGCCATGGGACAATGCAGAGAACAACAGAATATACAGTTTTAGTCAATATGGAATATGTAAACGGATTGAGTATGTGGGTGTATTTTCGACATTGTATGTTTGCATGAAGAGAACATGATTGTTTAAAGGGGTTCTGTCTGGTACCGGATGCCATAACATCATTGTAGCATTTAAAACTCCATGAATTGGTTGTAGTGTACTGAACCATTTGGATAACTGGTAAAAAATTAGAAACGTTGAAAACAAATCAATGTGTACATAAATTATGTGAAAAAGAAATGTTCTAAATATTTACCCCTCCTGACCGGCCTACTAAGATCAGTTGAGATTGTTTGCATTAAATTAAATACTTGGGAACATTTTAGCGATTATCAGTTATAACTCCAGATTACAGAAACATTATGATGCTGAAATATGTGAGTAGCCTAAGTGATAGCACAAAAATAAAACTTTAAAAGCATACATTTGTATGCCTATGACAATGGATCATTCGCACACATGCAAACATGTTTAAACCTGAATTGTATTTTTGTAGTTCTCTACCACCATGTTCAGGCAATGCCTCCTGTGCCCTATTATCTGTGTTCATTATCAATCATATCTCAAATCTTGAACAGCAAGGTGAATACTAATTCATTATGAAGCATGTGCATCTGCCACAGAAATAGCATATAGAATACTAATGACTATTTGAGGCGTGTTGTCAAACAAAAACAAAACAAAATGTATTATTATTGCATCATGTTAGACTTAAATGCAGTCAGTCTATCAGTTTAACATCTATAAATCCAAGTGCAATATGCTATATGCTATAAAATATTGAGCATAATGCCAATTCCCCTTGTTAATCCGGCATAAAGTAGTGCATGCTGAGCTACAGTATGTCAACAGATATTCCATGTTGGATTTCACAACTAGTTCTACAGTGCTCCGTGTAGTCATGCTGACAGTCTTGCAGGACATTCCCCTTAAATCCATCACAGCCCTGCACAAAATAAAGTTACCTCCCATTGCTCCTGTAATTGGCATGGATCTTGCATTTACTGTATACATGACCTCTACACACACCTGTGGAATGCTGTCTTTCACAGCTTGCCATCCTTATTAGGGGGTATTTCCCTTCAGAAGCAAAACACGTTCCATAAGAGTACATGGCACGCGGCACGCTACTTGAGAGCTCAATGTTAACCAGGTTTTGGCTAACAAGCTCCAACCTCTTACAGCAGGAGAGCAAATAGGGAACCCATATACTTCTATGATGTATAGATGCCAGTTAGGTAATTTTAATGTTCATTTTCACATGCGCCAACAGCATGATAATACTATATAACAAATGTTCATTCAAAAACGCTTTTAGTTACAGAGTATATTCAAGCTAAAAAGGACATACTGTCTCTCTTGAGCTTACTAACTACTTCGTTATTATGAGCTTTTAGCAAATAACATAGGCCTACTTCAGTCTGCCTCCATTTAATGATCACTGCTAATGCATGAAATGAAAAGGCTGATGATCATTGCACATATATAAATGATTTAGCCATTATGTTTACTAGCAGTGGTCCTTCAAGGGGCTCCATTAGGAATGGAGGCGTTGGAGATGTTGGAAGAGAGGAATGCATTGCATGACAATTGAAAAAAGCATCTCAAGAGGGGAGGCAGTGGAGAGGAACAGATACAGTAATGCACTTATCCCTAGAGAAAGGCAGAATGTAGACGCCAATTTAAAGTTATTTTTGGAACTCAGTCCAATTTGAAAGGTAAACAGTATACTTTCTATAAATTCAGAGGGGATACAATGATTTATTTCTGTTGCTAAACTACTTAAAACTATTTTCTAAGGGGAATCTAATTACATGGTTTTATGGGCATTTTAAAGCACCCATTTCAGCCATGGTACAAAAACGTTTATGTGGAAACACTTTTTTTCAACCTCACCCCCTTAAGCAATATTTACACACAAAGAAATTTAAAGAAGAAACAACCATTTAGGTTACTGGTGAAATAATGTGGAATATATATATATGGTGTATATATATATACACCAAAAAGTATACACCAAAAGGTATCTGTTTTTACCAATTAACTTCAACTGAAATTGTCCAAGTGCATTATCCCTGCTCCATTGATAATGTCCTGGGTCCATTTTGTTTTTTTGATCATCGCTAAATTGCTCTTTATTGTATTTGCTAAAAAGCTATATTTCTTTGGTCTAGCCATGCTATCACATCAACCATGAATGAGTTGCAGAAAGTTGGGAGATATCCAGTGACCTGAAAGGGGGTCACAGTGCAAGGATCCCCTCCACATTGAAGCTGTCCATGGTCCTGAAATCTGTAAAGGTCTGTAGTAGCCATTAATGCCATAATTTTCCAATAGACTAATAACTCCTAATCATTTAATAAAAATATCCTCTTATATCAAATATGTAATAAAACCTGATAATGTAATAACTTCTAAAAAATGTAATAACATCAATACCGACAGGACGTTATAACATTTTTATTTGTTTTATTATTTTTATTATTATTGCTTAAGCACTATTTTGTCAAAACACTACAGACAATTCACACAACTATACACACAAGTAGCAGAACACCTCAGTTTACAAAATGAAACAATGTATTCATAACTACACAATCATTTATAAAAATACACTTTTGTCACTGTATGGCACACACATGGTTCATAAGATCTGATTCAGTTTGAAACAGTTACACAATGCTATGCTCAATTTAAACAAATTCTCCTTTTCCAATTATATAGTCTAGGTTCGATTATTTACATTGAATCTAAACACAAACACACAAGTGCTTCATACTGATGAAAATGATGAAAGAATATATTTCTCTCCACAATGTAAAATCAGACAATTCATCCATATATTTCCTAAGGTTATATTTTGCACTGACAATTAGAACATAACAGTCGACAGCAAATAGTATATAGTATATAGTATATAGTGCATAATGTAAAAACATTTCTGGATCAAAAAAAAAAGAAGGAATTACAGTAAAAAATAAAAACCCGAAGCATAAATTCTTCACCTAGGTGGATCTGGCCTTAGTTAGCACTTTGTCCACATCATAGGCTATGTCCTCTCTCACATGACAGTGAAGAAAGAACCTACTTACTGTAGATGGTGAATCCATCCTGCACTAACCCTGAATCCACCATTGCACTTACCCTGCATCAGGTTGGTTGCAAGCCTTTTCCATGGCTTGATTGAGGGGTATCCTGACATGCTGTAATGAGCATGTGGTGAGTATGTGATGGTCCACGTAAGATCTTAGGACCTGTTGCATGGTGGTGGAGGGACCCATGCTGTGTGATGCAACATTGTGATGTTACCACATCGATGTCACCGCTGGGACATCCTAAATAGTTCTGTGTCAAATGATGTTTTTCTTCATCTTACAGTACCTCACTGTGTTACCTTCCATATCTGTTGCAGCAGGTAAAATCGCCAGCTGCCTTTTCATAGTGCTTATGGCTGATTGGTGAGTTTATAAGCAGCTGTTCACCTGATGGCTGGGTTTGATCAATTGTTTCAAAGGTGTGGTATTTTGAAAGGCTATGTCTATTTTGCAAATCATTGCATGTAGAGTTTTGCAAAAACACTGAGGCTAAGAATGTGCTTAGAGTTGTGCAGATTTAAGCTTGGGGTTTGCTCCTTGAATATAAGGCTTCACTAGCTGTGTGTTATATAAAAATGTTGTGCGTAAGCAATCGGAGAAAAATAACTGTAATTAACAGGAAATTATTATATTTTTGGGTTCTACAAATCCTTTGCAGAAAACACATTTGCAGTTGATTCTGAAGAAACACTTTCTGGACTAGACATCTAGTTGTGGATATAGTGCATGTCCTACTGTGGCAGAATATCAGTAATTTTCCCACACACCCTTTGTGCAACCTAATGGCACACTGGAACTGAACATTCAGGTCTATTATATCTGACGCTCTTCTGTCTCAGTTATCACCCATCAGCCTGCATCACTCTCACATTAGTTATGATCACTATGCCTTTTCTTTCCTTTCCCACAACCATTAACAGTAAAGGGGTTGGGCTAATAACTTCAACTGGTCATTGGTTATTCTGCCTGCTGTGTGATAAGATCCGACCACAGTAGCTACAAGTACACCAGCCAAGATGATGCAGTGTTTTTATAAGTGGCTGCTCTCAGGGTTGGAAAGTAACTGTAATCAGTAAATTGAAACCAACTGTAATCCATTACAGTTACCTGCTAAAATAGTGGAATCAGATTACAGGTATTTAAAATAAATTAGATGATTACTTTTAGGACTACTTTCAAATTTAATCAGGAAATTTGCAGAAGACAAATGTATAAAACAGCTTTTCTCTTCTTAACCTTTCATTAAAGTCAATCAATAGTTGTAATGATAAGCTACACAAACAAAGTGGTGTAGATTGCACCACAGAACGCTACACCAGCCTTGGCAATGCATGTCAAATTAGGGGGCAACGCTTTGAGAGAGTACCCAATGGCATTGAAGGGAGAGGTGTTTAGTTTGATTGAGATCAATATATCAACAACTTTCACCAGCATTGCTGACTCCACCTTTAAATCTACTAGAGCGATGACACTGGCTGTATACAGTCAATACAGTCTATCTGACCTTGAACGCAAGCTTAAGTAAGTGCTAGGGAGACATTTGAACATTTGTCTGAGCAAGGTACCAATGACAAAAGACACAAATTGACAAATACAAATGTTCAAAAGAGTAAATATTTGTATATATGGAGAAATACATATTAGAATCGACCCTCACAAAAGGAGTGGTGACTCCAGCCTGTGTTTGCCCTGAGTACAGAAAAGCACTCTTCTGTGGGATAGGATGGAATCAGAGACAAAAATTAAGCGCACACCATGTTGGAGTCGGACACATGTTTGCCTGGAGAATATAGGAAGATGTAAAGACCAGGGCAAGACTTAAACATGTCACTTACAGTAAGACAACAGACAGTAGGTTAGAAGTGAGAACAATTATGTAAAATCAGAATCAATATGAATGAAAGAAATGACATGATAGCAAACTTGTTTACATGCCATGAGGGAATGAGGCAGAAGGCAATGGTGACAAAGGAAAATGTGTTTGTGTGTGTGTGTGTGTGTGTGTGTGTGTGTGTGTGTGACAGTCCACCATACATACCAGTGTGTTGTTAATTAATTTACAGTCCTACAGTGATCCCACAGATTGATTTGCCTTTCCTGCCATCAGGACTCTGCTGTACGTGCTCAGGGCCCAAGTGTGTTTCATCGTTCTGCAAGGAAAACACAGCTTTCCTAATACCTACCATAACCAGCAACCTGAAACTGAGGCATGATCCAACTCTTGAAACAAACATTTAGTTGAGATACCTAAAACCAAATGACGTGCCTTGGGCGATATTCATACTTACATTGTTAAAAATATGCTACATTCTTCACTTTCAGCCGGCTTCAGAAATTCATATTGTTATTTCAAAGAAGCTGGGTGCTCTATGCTGTTCTTATACCTTTTATTACAGTTTTGTAATCACTTTGAGCAAGTTCCAGAACTGTGGTGGCAATATCATTAAAACAAATTCTGCAAACCAAAAATGACAAAACATATTTGTGTCTTGGGACAAACAAATTACAAGTGGCCTCTCCAGTTAGACATTAATCTGAAGCTACATTGTAAAAAAGTGTCACCCTGTTTACAATTCACGGAGGCCAATACCATCTTTACCTCCAATGCAGGGAAGGACACTGTGGGCTTCCTTTGTTGGAAGTAGAATAATTTAGATTTTTATGCCACCACACTGATATACAGAGTATTGTTCTGGATCTTACATGTGATTATTCTCCTGTCGGGGTTGGCTGGAGAAACGGTGAGAGCCTGTTAGGCTCACTGTGTTCCCATCTCATGTCTGCCCCATAGAACTATAGGTCTTCCCTCTCTGGCTGAAGTTTCAGGCAGAATGTGTTTGAAAGGGCTACATTTAATTTGTATAATTATGGGATGAATGTAGATGTTGTGTTGTGATTACATTACTATACGCTTGGAATGCTTTGCTTGACTAGAGCAGAATGTTTCAAATTCTGACTATATTTTGCTTAGAAATCAAATAAATTAGTATATATGATACAATAAGTTTATCACAGATAGTAGGGTCTCAATTTGTAGAATAACCATATGTTTGAGCAGTGTGTGTTTGTGTAGGTGTATAGGTGTGTGTTTGTTTGTGTAGGTGAGTGTGTGCGTGCACATACGTGCGTGTTTGTGTGTTTAATGTGATACTGTAGTCTTATTTATTGTAACACCAAACACATTTGTGGATTTTGAATAGCTTATCTCCATAACTGATCAGTTATGACAAAAACCCGTTTAACAATAACATCAACAACACAAATGATATCCAGTAGCCTATATTATTCTTTTTATATTTTATTGTATTTCATTTATTCTTCATTTCTTTCCTATGCTATGGCAGAGAAGTATGATTCACCCTGACCATTACAGGGGTTTTTGTTTGTACGGTACAAACCTCCCACAGTTCTCCCTGACATAACATCTTACTGTATGCTTTTTGTGTGCCCCAACAGAGACCCATGCTACCAACTGCCAGCCTCTGTGAATGAACACGTGTACAGACACTTGTAAAGGAAATCTATTACACATTTGGCACTCTGGGAGACTGTAAGTACACATCCTACCCCCCATTTTGTCCCAGATTTTCTTTGTACAATAGCTTGTATAGTGTTATTGAAGAATTCTTCTTTGCCTGCTTGTTTTAACTTTTGCACAGCAATAGTAGTCTGGTAGATTTTACCGAAGACTTTCATCAGGGAAAATGTTACTTTTATGGTAATCCTTTATGTTTTGCTTTCTGTACAAAGCGTAGATAATTATAGCTAATCAAATAGATTGCATAAAAAGATGTCTGCTGTGCAGGGAATATAGCCTACTGTACAGGTACATGTTGCTACCAATTACAGTAATGCATAGCCTCTTTTTGTGGTAAATGTAACATGCATAGTTTGTTATAACTTGTTTAGGGTTTCCGTGGCCTTTACTGTATTTATTAAACATGCATTTGGGGTTATAAGACCAAGTAAGATCTTAGCATGCATTATCTCGCTCATTATCACTTTCATCTTTGCCATAGATTTATCAAAGTTCAAAGTGTCTGACACACCATCGATCTGCTGATCTGCACAACCCTCCCACCAATCTGTATTTTTTTTATTGTTAAAGCTAATTTAATTGAAGGATAGAGGTTAAATAAAGAATTCTGTATCATTTTTTAAATTTTTAAATTTTTAATTATTTTTTTTTAATTATTTTTTTTTAATGAAGTTGGCGATTGCTCTGTGAGAAAGCCCTTTAACTTTTATTGGATAATGTTCCCAGTTATTTCTCCACGGGGGGTTAGAGTTTAGCCGCATGTATCATTATTCTGCATACCCAATATCTCATGTCTGGAGAAGGGTGGGGAAGGGTCTGTCTTGCCCCTCTTCTGATCCTTATCCAGGCGTAAGAGAACCAGCTCAAAGTGACTTGGCCAAACAGCGACACAGCAATAACAAAACTGATTATCCATAGCTATATACTTGTATATACTGCAGGTGCCTGTGTGCTATGTGTGTGTGTGTTTCTGCTTTCTGCTATGATCATATTTAAATAACAAACAAGGGCCAGTGATCGACTGAATCTTATTTTTAGTCGTGGTATGGCTCAGCTGATTCTGATGATGTGTGCACCTTAGTAAATCAAGTAAGCTTTCACTGATGTTGCAACCTGGACCTAATAATATGTAGGTTTGATGAATGAGGGCCAGTGCTTTCATCTCAATGAACAAAATATTAACATAACACCCAAACTGCTGTATTTCTGAGTAGATTCTTTCAAATTGTGATTTTGTTTTTCTATTTTTTCAGTTTTTCTATTTATTTATTTACTGAATTTTACATGAAACCAGAACAACCTCACGTCACACACCGGTAGATGCTAATTGAAATCACAAAGACCCTTATTATCATAATGATGATGAGGTAATATTTTAGCAGGCAAATTATCTGTTTAATTGTACAGTATATCTCTCTCTGAGAGATGAAAATCTCTCTCTCTCTCTCTCTCTCTCTCTCTCTCCTGCCGCTTTTGCTCACATCTGCAGTTCTGCATTGATTCCCTGCCAGAGAGCAGAGCGCTGATAGAGTATAGCTGTAGAGCGGTGAGCCGTTTGACAGCCATGCACAGGCTGGTTGATGCTGCGTACTGCCTGCTGGTGACTGCTGGCCTTTGCCAGAGTGTTTAATAACACTGCATAAATGTCTGCAGCCCGCACAATGATGAAAGCAGCTGCATTCATAGAGATGTAAAAGTGTTCGTATTATCCCTGTTGGCTTCTCTTTCTATTAACATTCCCCCGCATTCTCTGACTATATGGCTACCAGTCTTTCACCTTAGGAATACATAATCGAGAATGAAAATCAAACTACAATTTGGTTCACAGTAATCTGTTCTAGGGTTGCACGATATTGATAAAATGTGATATTGCAATATTGAACATGAAAATTGCAATATATGTATTAATTTACATATTTTAAACATAATTAAAAACACAAAGTTATGGAAAATGCATCAAAATACAGTATATTCACAACATATCAAAACAACAATTTATAGTCAAACTGGAAAACAACAATAACCCCAAGCTACCGAGGAGGCGTTATTTTTGGCCACTGATGTTTCCTCTTCGATCTCTATTATGTCATTAGCTTCCTCGGACTCACATCTTACTTCTCTGTCTAAATCAAACACAACTAAGCCAAACAACCAATGGACGCATCACTCCACAAAATAAACTGAATATTGCCCTTCCTGCAACATTTTCAACATGATATTGCGCAACGTGTTATTGTGATAACGATACGGAGTTGATATATTGTGCACCCCTAATATGTTCTATATTTTGTTCCACCCATAGCTTTGGGATTTGGGGCAGTTTTCAAAGTTTATACCCTTCAGGCCCTGCATGATTTTGCAACACTTTCTCTCCTGAAGACGTAGTGACTTCTGCTTGTTAGGGCCTCTCTTTTGGTGAATCAGAGCTGTATATTCAATTACCTTACTGTTCTACAAATCCATGAGGGAAAATATCACAGAGAAAATTAAAATGAAAGCCCCTGCTTTGACTTAAGTGGATAATGTGTCTCGTGGAGGATTGATTATGCACTCACTTGGGTAAATAAGAATTGATTCAGATAATTTTACTGTAATATAATACTGGAGCTTGTTTCCTTAGAACCTCTCAAAAAGCAGTAATGCCTATTCAAATTATAAAATAAAAAAACATATCTGGGCTGTGGAATGCATTTCCTTTTCACAGAGAGTGGCTGTGAGTGTTTACAGATCAACTTGAAGTGATTGTCACATGAAAGCTCTTTTTTGTCTAGGTGGGAAGTAAAGAGAGTCATTTTCCTAAAGGGCACATTGCAGCACAGCATACGTCGTCCCACGGGGGGCGTGCCGCATATCTCTAACACTGTTGGAGGTGAGAAGCTACCCTCCAGTACAGACATCTGAACAAGCTACACAGTGCAGGCCACAAAGGAGCTAAAGTGCCAGAGGTAGACAGCTCAGTGGCAGCAGAAACGCTGTGATCGAGCCGGTGGGGAAGCATTCAGACCGACTTTTGCATTCCGTTGCACAAAAGACAGATGGGTGGGTAGACAGATGGAGGGAGGGACAGACAGACAGAAAGACAGATAGACAGGTGGGTAGACAGATGGAGGGAGAGACAGACAGACAGACAGACAGACAGGTAGGCAGGCAGGCAGGCAGGTAGTTAGGTAAACAAACTACAGACAGGTAGAGGAGTAGGAATACAGAGACACATATGGAACGACAGACAGTTAGGTAAAACAGCAAATAGACCAACGGAAAGCTGTTCTGTGGTGGCTGCAAGTGGATACAAAGTGATGCATCTTATACTGGGATTGTGTCTCTGGCTAAACCCACTGCAAGCTGTTACAGTAATGGTCTGAGCAGCACCCTTAACAAGCGGATAAGCCAATGGCGTTGCGTCAGAAACAATCCTGAACTACTTTACTTTGATATAATAATATGCAAATGAAGGGCAAACTGGAATTACTGGGTTCTCCGCTTACATCCAATTCTATCAAATCTCATCCTGAAGCACAGCCAATAACTGTTTCTGGCTTTGTACTAATAGTTGGACATAAAACTCCCTCTAGCTCACATGATGTATCAGGGGATTGATTAGAGAGGCTGTGTCAAATATATTTAATCAATAGAAATTCTACTTTGCATCTTTAAGAAACCCTTGATTTCAAGAATTACGTGTATTTAACTACTATGGGAACCTATCTGATTACATCATACAGACTTTTCTAATTCAGTGTTTAACTCGTGAGATCTCTAATACTGAATTACAATCCTAAAAGGCCCTGTCTTAAAGTAAACATCAGACAGGGAAACCCATCTAAAGCAGTCATCACACTTGCAAGAAGCATTTTAAACCACCAAAACCAGCAGCCTCTCCCTCTTATCTACACACCCTCGTGCATCGCTTGTTATTTTCCTACAAAATGTCCATTATTCTTATGCACCACCTGCCCAACATTGCTTTGTGGCCAGTGCATTTTACAGACGTAAAACACAGTCAATGTTAACACCCTCTTGAGCAGCCAGGCTCTTAGAGGGTCGCTTGGTTCTCCCCCTCCCTATCGCACTTGCTGTATTAGAGGGAGATGGAATGGCAGCCACACATTCCCTGGGGATGCTCTCTTTAGAATGCTAACACCGATGATCCTGTGCCAGTGAGATGCTACAAAGAGCCGTACAATATGATCAGGACTGGATTAATGTTCCTAATCAGTGCTGGCAAAACCATGAATATGTAAGTATTATATCACAGGTATAGGCATCTGTTTGAGAGTTTTCTGATTCACATCCAGGTCATAATCTGAAGTAACATCCCAGATCACAGTTGGACTTTTATATGGTAGATGAGCCAGAATCAATGTGTGGGCAGGTGAGCTTTGAGTGAGTGTGTGTGCGTGTGCGTGTGTGTGCGCACGTGCATGTGTTTGTGTATCCATTAGGGATGCAAAGATTGTGAAATACTGGGCCGATACCATGTTTAAAATAACAATTTAGCCGATAGCTAATGCTGATATCGTGAAATACTCCCACACAGCCAGTATCTTTCACTTCAATTTTAAAACTAACCATACATGTACATGGCTCCCATTGAACCTCTTATGTAATGGCAGAGTTTTGTCCAGCCAGCGGCTGCGGTATTAAAGTACCAACAATTAGATATTTTTAGAATCTGCAGCTGGGTAGGCTACTGTTGTCTGAGTCAGGCGGCAAATAACCTAACATTAGTAACATTAAAGGTATAACAGCTATTGCAACCTAATTGTACAACAAAGTGTAAGGTACAGTAATAAACTTTTTTGTCAAATTCACTAAATATCTCCTTGAATTTCGCTACCTTACTGTTCTCTGTGCGTGCTGAAAACATAATCCACAATAGTTCCACACAGCCCTGGCTCCGTTGATAGAAACACAAACAAAGTGGCAAATACCTCTCACACTTCCAGAGTACTACGCTTTGTGTTACAATGCGTTTCAATGTGTGAGGTGGCACAGCAGAGAGATATTGTTTTGATTTAGGCTCAAAGTTAGCAAGCGTTCCTGAGAATGACCGACTCTGCCTTTTCACGCAAGCCAGGGTCAAAATCCCTGCCAAAATCGTCCAATGCTGATAGCCAATAAGTTGGTGGATCACTTGTATCCACTGTATGAGTGTATTTTGTTGTTATTGTAACTAATGTAAGTTATAAATATGTAACAATGCTCTTCAACAGAAAACTCCTGTCACAACACTGTCTAGCAATGAGCAGATCCGTTATACTGGGTGCCAGCATTGAGATTAATCAGAGTGAGGGCTAATGAAGCCATTATCTCCACTCAGGGTATCATTTTGACATCCTTTCACCAGAAGAGAAGTGATTGATGTAGAGATACATTTAACTCTCTTATGGGTGTATCTTAATGGATTGTCAAGCATGACGTTCAAGGGACAGGACTTTGTGCTTCGAACAAGAGGGGATTGAATCATGTGGCTTTATACTCCAGAGATGTAGTGGGTGGTGATGCAAATATTACAATTAAATGTATTTGTCATCTCCACCATTTAAGGTGGAAAGGTTTCTATCCCTTACTGATCCATATCCATATCCCAACCAACCTTGCCACTGGCACCATCATTCCATAGCACCATATCTGCATTGATCCCACGAACTGGTCTGTCAGGCTTGGTTCATTAAACACCTGCGGTGTCCGCCCACCCTTGTTTCTCTAGCAGTTCTCCTCATTGGAGCCTTGCAGTTTCACAATATTTTAAACGCCTGTCACAGTTAAAACCTGTGGTGATAGGCAGGTCCATACCAAGCAAGCAAACAATTTAGCGTTCAGTGGGTGTTTGCAGGTGGGTCCCTATAGGTTAGATTTGAATGCAAATAGCTCTGAAATGCGTAACAATCTCCCAGGGCAAGGGTGTAACCGAGTCAGAGCATTCAGATGGTTCTGCCTGTTTCTTCCTTGTTCCTCTTTGTGCATGTGTAACAGGTTGTGTGGTGAGCGCAGGCTCAGACAGACAAAACACAGTGAAGGCAGGCAATATGAGCTTCGAGCTGGGTGTTTATTTGCAGATATAGGCCCTACTGGATCTTTGCTGGCATCTGAATAAAGTGTTAGCAAAACGTCCATACAAACATCCATACAAGCAAACACCAACCCTGAACATGAGGAAAATCCCAACCTAATAGTCCCCGCACTCTCCCACAGGTGCAAACAATACGTGATTAGCATAACGTAAGTCTGATTGTGTGGCTGCAGGTGCTGAGCAGTATAGGTGGCCGGTAGCACGGAGAGCGCAACCGTAGACTGACTCTGTGACGTCACATATAGGCTTTCTCAAGAACGGATTTGAATACTGTGCTGTGCTAGCTCTGACCGTTACCATCTTTACACTAGAGCAGACCCACTCCCAGAACACTATTGTGGCCACTGTGTGCACGCAGTGCACCAAGTGTCAGATATGATCCTGGGGTGCTAGCTTGTCTACAACATAGCATAATTTATTGTATGTTGTATTTTATTGATGTTATTGTGTAACCCTGTACAGCACTCTTCTCCTGTTGGTTGTTTTTAAATGTGCTTTATAAATATATTGACTTGACTTGACTACACTCCGCCTGTAATGCGGAGTGTGACTTGGGCTAGTGTGACTTAGGCTATATATACTGATGAGCAGGGTTGGGAAGTAACAGATTACATGTAATCAGTTACTTGTAATCTGATTACAAAAAAACTGTAACTGTAATCCATTACAGTTACCAGATAAAATAGTGGAATCAGATTACAGGTATTATTTTTAAATTATATGATTACTTCTAGGACTACTTTCAAATGTAAAAGGAAATCCACAGAAGAAGATGCATGAACCCAATTTAATCTACTTGTAGTTACCTTTCATTACGTCAATCAATAATTGAAATGAAGTCCTACTTTAATATGATCCCTTGCGCAACATATACAGTAAAAAAATAGAAACATTTAGCGCACCAATGCAGTAAATAGCTTTGGATGGCATTTCAAAGAACAATGTTTACGCGTGAAGTAATCTAAAAGTAATGGAAAGTAATCAGATTATGTTACTAAATTTAGGTGATCCAAAAAGTACGTTACTGATTATAATTTTAATCTGGTAATTAGTAACTGTAACGAATTACATTTAAAAAGTAACCTACCCAACCCTGCTGATGAGTTATACATAAATGCACTCCCCATACAAAATGAATGAGGAGGCTAACAATAGAGAGTTAGAAAGAGTTATAGAGAACCATGCTGTAAACGTTTATTTTTGCTGTCAAATCAGACATTTTTATATTGGAGTCTGGCCGGGGACTGCAAGCGATCCACTCGTCGCACATCGCTTTGTAGATAAAAATTGGCAACTTGTTTACATTCTAGGCTCATATATTTCCCACCCGAAATGTTTCAGTCAGTCGGTCAGTCAACGACATCCTTAGCTCCCATTGGTAGTCGCCTCAACCGCGTCGCCTCAATTCCAATATTATATTCCAGCCCAATTTGTGTCGCCAACCGTTATTTCGCCTGTCGGCGCTTCAAGCCGCTGACTTTCCATTGTTTTTCATACATTACTGCTAGTCTCTTGTGGTGTGCCCGGGGATTTACTCCCTTTTGCAGCCAGCAGTGGCCATTAGATGAACTGCACATTTTGGCATTTATGTTATATTAAATTCTCAGCAGCAGAGGTTCCCGCTTGTGTGCAACACATCACATTACAATGCTTTGACGACATGCTGCCAACAACACCAGGGTGTGGATCATTCTTGAAAATCATGAGAAAGAATGATGAAACCTATCCTGTCTTATAAATGTCCTATAAATTTAGCTGATAGGCCTGTACTGATCGGTTAAAAAAACTTGGATCATTACCACATGAAGCTGTAGACCATTAATCGAATTATTACAATGAAAAAACAATTACTTTCCCTTTAAATTAATCTTATATGCTTTCTTTATTGTTTCCCCCTGTTACCCGAGGCAATAGGCTACCTAAGCAGAGCAGCTGCCCCCTCAAGGCAATGGAAAGGGAAACACTGTTAATCACTCCCCTAATGTATCTCAACAGGCCTTTTGCAAAGAGCTGTGATGGTTCATGCCTAATTATGTAGACCGCAATGTACCCCGAGTCTATCATGTGTGATTAATTAGAATGAATCCCTTTTGTGAAAGTTTCATGAATAGAGAACAGAACAGAGACAGAGAGACAGGTAAAACTAGATTTGAATGCCTTACCTAGGAGCAAATGATTACCACATATAGTCTTGGGGACAGATACAGTACATCTCAACCTCTTGGACTTCTGTTCTCTTCAAAAACCTTGAGGCCTACGATCCAGATACCTTGTTTTGTTCTTTGCTCAACAAGTTGCCATGGTGATCGCTGACAGATGAGTGTGTTTGGTCCATAAATGTATAATGGGCATTTGGAGAAGTAACAGAGGGATTTTCTAAATGTGGATTGGTCAGGGAAAAACAATGTAGACTTGGGGCAGGCTAATAAGCGATTTATTTATTAGATATAGATATTAATTATTCCTAGGTGTGTACATATGGTTTGGCTTCACACCATTAGTGCAATGACAAGTAAAATCTAAAAGATTATTCAGAGAATCACATTTACCTTTTAAAGCTCTGGATAGCTAAACCATCTTTTAGATTAGAATAAGTGTATAATTAATGTCAAATCTAATTATTCAGTAAGCCTACTGCATTTACGTCTCAAAAACGTTATACTGTATATACATATGAGGTCATAAATTACCTTTCACTATGTGTAAGTGCATGTCAGTGTGAACACATGTGAGATGTAAAAGCTCATTGGAGCATGAAATAGGCTTTCCTGGAGTACAGTGAAGATTGGTTGGCCAATGTCTCCCGCAATTTCTTAATTAAGTGCACACAACACTCACCGTTAAATTTTAAATGTCACTTCATAGCTTCAGGTCATATTGCCATTTCTCTCTCATGGTGTTGGCGCCTGTGTAAAACGGTGGCTGAGGCTCAGTCTAAGCAATATTTTGGCCCTAGCCATAATAAGGCACTGTACAGTATCTGAAAGTCTCTGTAACCTCAGCAAAGAAATTGATTATTCGTGATATTCCATTGTCCCAAGAAGAGACTCGAGGATCAAATGTTTGTGTTTGTGTAGGAAAATGCTTCTGAGGTTGGATTAACTGTCAAAATACTTTGTTTGGAACATCCGAGTTTTCTTAAAAGATCTCTCTTCCAAACAGGCAGGTACAGTGTACAACCCCTCCCCATCCCCTTCTTTATCAGCCTAGGGGTGTGTTTGTGTGCATGTGTATGCTTGGATCTTTGTGTACTTGTGCATGAATGTGTGTGGAAGTGGGTGTAGGTGTGCAGTCATGTGCTGTGGACTGTGATGAGCCTAAAGCAGGCAATCCTATGATGAAAACCATATCTGTGCTCAGCACCTGCCTGTCTGCCACCAGACTGAATAAATACACAAACCAATTGCACATGGACCCCCATGTAATTGTCAGAGCAAAACATCCTTCACCATAATGAGCAAATGTGGTGAAGTGGGCAGTATTTAAACCTTGAAATTAGCCAGAAAGTGCAAAAGAGATTTACTTACATAAAGTATGCCACAATGTTACAGTACTTCAATGATATTAACCAAGCTCATATTACTGTAAACAAATTGAACCATATCCGTGAGTTTAAATGTTACTTCCAGAGCTTCTATTGACTAAATCTGAAACTAAAATTCCAGGAAAGCTGAAAGATTTGCAGGTGACTTTGCAGATCAAACAATTGTTCTGTGCCAGTTAGTCTGTGAGTACTTCTTCAAACATAATATACCGGTACTTAACTAATTACAGTAAAATAAGATAAGATTTTACTACATGGTAATTTAAGTGTTACCGCAGCATACAAAAAAGTCCAAGAAGAAATATGCTAATAGATGCACTCAATCAATTATTAATAACACAGAAACATTATCTGTAAAGGATTCCTCGCTAAAAGGTTCAAATGTTAGTACTTTTCAAATTCTGTATTTTACAGATGTCATGGGCTAAATCTACAGCTTAATGTTGATTACTTTTCGTTTAGCTGTCACTGCATGCCTCTCGTCTAGACATACTGTATCTGAGGGTATTTCACAGACTGGTTTGCTAACAGACTATGTAGGCTTGTGTTTGTGTAGTGCTGTGGTTTATGTAGTCTCAGCCTCTTCCGTCCATTAGCACTATACGTCACTCACATAAGCAACTCTGTGCTGAACGTCTGATGCATATAGACCCCTTGTAAGCTCGACAGCACTTTCCAAAATTGAGAAGTAGATTTTCATTGGCTGTTAACATTGTCACTCATAAAGTCTGTATTTAATTTCAGTGCTACGTTAGTGCAGTAGCCTGCATTATTTTAAGCACTAGTACTTATCTAACAGAACAATACCTGAAAACAGAGTCCTGTTGGTAAGTTTCTTAACAAATTCCTCTGTACGTTTAATGTCCTACTTACGAGTTACGTAGTTGGTTGGTGGTGCATGTCAATCAAAATACCTCTCCTGTTAAGTAGGCAGATCTTGACACAGTTAGCCAGCGCTGTGTCCCAGACTTTACGTAAGAAAAGGCTGGCTCTGCGAGACTATGGTATGGTCTATGTAGCATAGTCAAAGCGCCTCATTTACTGTTCACAAAGCATGGCCGTTAATTATCTCTCTTTAATGCTGTCAGGCTCAAGGTTAAGAGGACAATCTGGAACCTTTCATCTTTCTTGCCTTGTCACCGTCCAGCAACCATTCCTGACTAAACCGACAACAGATGTGCAACTGCCAATAATCAAAGAGCAAAAACAAAAGTGTTGTACTCAAGTAATTTATAACTTTTAGTAAATCCATTTCAAACCTATTGATTTTTTCCTTCCACACTATCTTTCCCAGTCTCATCATCAAATGAACCAATTTTCCCCTTCTTAACCCCCCACGTAATTCCCTTTATTTTGCTCCAGCCACTCCCACCCATCATCCACATAATCATGTAAACATTGTCTTGCTCAAACCTGTTACCTCCTATGTCAAAACAACACTATCTTCCAATCAGCTTTGTTTTTTGTAGTCACATGGCTGAGTATAGCTTATCACGTCACATTGAATAGGAGGGAAAACAAGTTGTGCCTATTACCTACAACAGGGCCAGATATCAAGCAGCTAATATGAGACACAACAGTCCTCAGAAAATGTACCAGCATTGTGAAATTAAATGTGAAACCAGTAGATTAGTCCTCAATTTAAAACAGCATCTTCCACCATTTTATCACGACTTTAGAGCACACTTTAAAATTAATATTCTGTATTTGTGAACAATGCGCAATGCTCTTAATGAGATATGTGATAATATTTGCAATAGCTTCTCTAGGCAATACTTTTACCATGATATTACAAAGGATCATTTTCAAATTATTCTTTTAAAAGTGGCCCTTGGAAAGAAAGATTTATGTGACATGGGCAACACCAATCTACTTGATTAACTCCCCATTCACATTGATTATAACATCAGCTCACACCGCCAATAACCGTTATCATTTGTGGGCTGCTGATACTCTATTGATCTCAGCCCATTAACAGGGAAGGGAAAAAAATACAGCACGGTAGTAACCTGACTCACTGAACACGTAACAGAGCAGTCACTCAGTGGGCCTCCCACACTGCAATGTGGGCCCAAACATCTCTCAGCAACTATACTCTACAAAGGGCACATTTAATACGATGGATTCAGTTAAGTCAGTTAAATGTAGGCCTATAGTCACTTCAGCTATTGCATTTCGTTAGCTTATCGTTCTCTGTGCGTGCTGAATAAAGAATCAGATAGCCAAATTTTAAATAGGAATATAAACAAAGTGGCATACAAGTTTCATAACAACAATGCCACGGGTAGCCTTCCACGCTCTGCTTCACAATGCGGTTTAATGTGTTAGGCGACACCGTGGCGGGATAATGTTTTGATTTGAGCTCAAAGCAAGCATTTCTGAGAATAACTAACCCAGTCTATAAGAGTTTATGCAGTATAAAAGCAAAATGCTCATGTATAAAATGCTGTAAGCAGAGCAGGTATCTTTATGTCTCTGAAATAGTTTTGTGTGGTAAGTGCAGACAATGCGAAGACAAGGAAACGGCGAAAACAAACCGACAAATGAATGAAAGGCGCCAACATACAGTAGACAACCCCAGGTGACAAACACAGGTGCTCATAGCTCTTAGAGTGTGGGTCTGTTGTGTGGCTTGGGTGTATTGGGGATATGGCAGGCCAGTGGTTAGTTTACCAGCCAAATAGAATGAGATATTGCTATAGGAGCACCTCCAGACTTTATAGTCACCTATCCAAAAATTACGTTAGTACTGATTGTGGATTGTGTTTTTGAAAATTAAATCAATATTGGAATAATAATGATGGGTTCATCTCTGTTCCATCCCCAGTATAAAATGAATACAAACAGGGTTAAATTGCCAATTCAAAAATGACATATATCTACATATAGACCTATATGTAAATGGGGTTTAATTCCACTGGCATTCTACACATCCTAACTTATTAGAAATGTCAGTAAAATTTGGTCAAACTCAACTTTCAGGTGGCAAAATTGCCAAAGAAATTGCTATCTAAGGCCAAAACAACTGACCTTTACAGCCAAAGAACATGACCATGGCCACCCAAAACAAGAACAGCACTTCGTGAAGTACCTCTGCTCTGTGTATGCCACTGTGAGATGCCTTTCTCCCTCTCCGCTGAGTGATTTAAATGGATTAAAGCACAGAGAGTGGTCATCTGCTCATGCATTTCCCTTCACACTCACTGAGTGAAGCGGATTGCACGGTAGACAGAATATTATAGTCTCAGAAAGTCCCTGAAACATCTGTCAAATGCTGTATGTAAAATGTGAAGGTACAAAGATGTTGATGAATATGTCTGAAACCCACACAGTGCTGATATAATATGTCTATATGTCTGTCTTTTCCGCCTATCTGGGTCAATGTTGCAGGGCTATGGTGGCTCAGCAGGCACACTAATTACACACACTGGTGGAGTCCCCACTTTGTATTCTCACCACAGATAAGGGAGTGAGGGAGGGAGGAAGAGAAAGAGAGAGGGTGGGGGTGGAGGAGTGAAGAAACTATCCATTTCACTCATTACTTCAGCTATAGGGCTAAAATGCATATAGTCATGCCAGAGATACAGGGAGACCGGAGCCAAACCTACTCCTTGCGAGGACTTTGAATCAACACAATGCAAGACTCATTAACTGCCACAATGCATTACAGTATAGACATACTTATACCAAGGCCATTGCAACATGTGTTGCAGCAGAGCAAATCGCAGAGGTGTTATAAAACACGGATGGTTTTACAAGCAAAACAATCAAAATAAACGTAATAAAATATAATAATGAAATACATAAATACAAATATAATGTTGTGGATGGGATTCTGTATCAGAACATTGGCACCAGGGTGTGAAATATATCACCGCTCATTCAGCAGTACCATAAACAAATAACATGGGGGTGATATCTATACTATCTCACGGGGGATGGGGAAGATGGAGGAGAAAGTGACTGAGTGAATGAGTGTCACTTTGTGTCGTTCCACTGTCAGGCATGAGAGCGGTGTGAGAGCGGTGTGCTTCACTGAAGGGTGACAGCACAGAGACAGCCGTGGTCTGTTCCTGTCACAGCCGGCCTGTCTCTCGGCCTCCAGCAGTGGGCAGTTGGCTACATGGATATTTTGGATACCCTTTTAAGTTCAAACATGAACTTTCAATTAATGTTTATGTTTAATTGGTCTCACACAGTCTCTTGAACCAAATGGCTCAAGTTGAGGTCTCGTGGAATTTGTTGATTGATTGTGTAGGGCTACTGGTAGTAAGTACACTATATGGTAAACAATATGGGTCATGACCGAAAAAACAAGATCACGGGTACAAGCGGCCGAAATGGGTTTCCTCAGAAGGGTGGCTGGCGTCTCCCTTAGAGATAGGGTGA
>JAODLL010039762.1:0-21265 GCA_026546735.1 Forbesichthys agassizii
ATATACACACACACACACACACACACACACACATATATATATATATATATATAAAACACTATATAACACTAAACCATCTGGCACCTTTTGGTCAAGAGGATTACGTGATGCACAAAGTGATGTGCTAATGACAAGAGTATATTTATGACAAGTGTAATGCACTGCAGCACATGTGGATATGTCAGACATGTGGACCACAATAGAGTAAGTGTTATATCTTTGACTACTAGAACGTAACATTACGCACCGTCACATCGTTCCTAACTGCTCTGACTTGTAATACAATGAGAACAGACATAAGCATGACTGTTTATAGGTTATGTATTGAATCTGCTGATTGGTCATGTAGTCTAATATAATTTGAATGAATCAATCATTACATCATATAAATGCATATATCGACTCAATAAAAACAACACAGAAGTAGTGATCTGCACACCACTTGGTGAAGGAGTTTGATTGAAGCTCCAACGTACATTTCCTTGCCTGGAACACCACTTCTGGTATAACTGAGGCACAGTAAGTCACAGTATAATAATGTCTCTTGAGTTCCTGTCTGACATGCCTAGTCCCAACCATCTCCCACTTGTACATTACTTTGGAGGAACACATCAGTTAAATTAAATGTATATCTGGAGAAATCAGCAATATCCTTTGTTGACAATGATTCAGAGAGACTTTTACTCTGTTCCTTTGTATATTGGTCTATTTTGAAGCCACTGGTGGTCATTAGTAGGAGACTACTGCATCTTTGGCACTTCAGCTGTGGAGGTTGATACAGATAATGCCCACAAGGTCAGGGTCAGATTAAATATACCAGCCAATTGTCAATTAGGGAAAACATTCTGGTGAAACATACTATCTGCTGTGAAAAACGTCAGAGTCCTTGAGTGTGTTCTGTAAGCAAACACCTTACCCATAACAACCCAATCCACAACTAAAAACAGAATGAAACAAAGCACAGGCTGGATATACAAAGCATGTTCAGACCACAGGGAAGTCCACAGGGAAGTGAATGAAAAAGGGAAAGAATAAATATTTGCCTTCCCCAGTGATGTGTTTGGGTTTCGGCACCTCGTCCAAAGTCCAAAATATATATTCTGGACCGAAAGCAGAGCACCTCTTTAAACAGTCACACCAGGCAATGGTGTGTTTAGAGTTGCATGTCCAGTGAAAGGACAGTAATCCCTCATTCAAAAGACTCTGAAATCCATCGACATGTCATTCTGTGTTGATGACAGATATAACAAAAAGTGTATTAGCAGTGGGGATTAAGACCTGTTGACGCTTGCCGCCTTCACTGCCAGAAAGGCCACAGACGAACCAGTCATCCCACATCTTTGTTTCCCAGTATGTTGTGTCTCCACAGGCAGTGATAGGGCCTCTTATACTGACTGCATGAAAGGTACCAGGAAACCCTTGAGAAGAGAAAACCTTGCCGCTATACGTGAATTTTGTGCATTTCACCATGCTATCACATGTGCAATGTAACTCATGAAACATGTAGACTATAGAGACAACATGTGACATCACAGGTGACATCATGCATACAGTAGGGAGTCTGTGGCCCAGGACAAAGCAACAGAGAGGCCAGCTCTCCAGTCCCAAGGGAAATCCAGAAATATGTCCTGTCCTGCTCTTGGAGTGCAGAGCTTCATGTGCGTCCCACCTCTGTGCCACACTGACAAAGGGGAACTAAAAATAGAAGCTTCGAGGAAAGGTTTTTGGGGGGGAAAGGGGGGGGTTAAAGAGCTTAACATGCGTTGCATATATTGGCACTAATGCGGTGCAGACTGTGTTTCATATGGGCAGCTATCTCATGGAGGTCGGGGGGAAGCCGGGCGCCTGGTGAGCCTAGTTTCACCCTCAGTCTTCGACCATTAACCATATCAAGAAAAACACTGACCAAATGCTTAACCTCACAACTACCTGTGACCCAGTTTTGCTGATGCCGGTTGAAAACCTCTTAGAGCGTTGAGGTTCGCTATAAATTATGTTTCTATCAAACACGAACGTTGACCAAGATTCATTTCTCTGTATCTCTGTTCTAGGAACTCAACTGGTAGGAATTCCCCGCGGAGCAGCGCATTACTCGGCTGTTCGGGGCCCACTTCAAGTGACACTGACAGAGTGCAGGGTTCATGCCTGACATCATAATCAGGGGCTTGTGGCGGTTCATGTTTACACAGTGGTCCCCTGTTGCTGCTCTGTTATGTCACCATCATGTTGTGTCATCTCCCACTGAGAGGCTAGGCAAACCCCCACACATGGTGGTGCGCTATAGTCATCAGGCATTGTGGGCTTCGACTAAATGCCTTCGTGTAAACCGTCAGATTGAGTTTGATTAGCACCCGTGGCCATCTTTGTTTCGCTCTGTCTCTGTGGTCTGTTTTGACTATATTATTTACCATATCTGTTTCTAGCTCTCTTCTGACATATGTCTTGATGTCTTTCTGCCTTTAAGATGTCCCCATTAACATCTATCAGTTACAAACAGTATTCATTCCTAAAGAACAGCCACGCTTGCTGTGGTTCCCTTCCCCACACCTTGAAAGTAACCTCACGATTGACTAAGGCAATAAAAAGCAAGCGTGGCCAATGCCAGCTAGGAATTAAGTATCTTATAGCTTTGAACATGTGTTGTGTTGTGTCTCAGGCAGGCATGTAGTAGTTTATCTAAAGTGAGAGGTTATATAAGCTAAAAAATATTGTATATTATATATTGTATATAATAACATGGGGCATTTTTTATTTTAAATTACTTTGCAGAGGTTAAAGGCAAAACGCAACCAGATACAGAAAGTGTAAATAATTATGCTTTTCTCCACAAAATTAACATTCATATACATTATCTCCAGCTAGGCAGGGAAAAACTACAATGAAATAATAAGTGAAAAGGTAGTGATAACAAATACAATGTGAATACTTCTGCTTTTCTTTTTTCCCAAGCCCCTTGATCTTTTGTTAGTGTAATATGGATAAGATGCAATTTTACATCTCGTTGACAATACTGAGAGTCAAAGATGACACATGTAATTGTTAGCCGCACTACATAGTTGGCTGGACCCAGTCAAATACTTTCCCTCATGTGGGAAGGATCTCTACAGAATGTGTCGCTCAAGAACTATTAATTTGATTTCAGTTTGCTGGTTAATAAGGGAACACTCCTTGGTTTTAAGTCCAGGTTTTGTTGAAAGCAGCAAGGAACATTGTGGTTTTGATTTGAAAATGAGACATGCACTGCACAAAAATATACAGTAATTGAAGAAAGTAAAAAGATATTTACTAATTTATCAAAGACATCAAAGACCTGCCAACTTGACAGCAGACGTATTTTGATTGACATGCACAACAACCAACTGGCAGATTGTACTGTACTGCACGGTAACTCAATGACCTGATGTTAATACACTTAAACGTCTGGCTGTTTGCAGGTCTTGTAACGGGCATTGCAAACATTTTGCCCAGGCGAAGGTTCCCCCATTCATTTTATATGGAGTCATGTGACAGCACTCGTGGGGGATTGTGGGAAAGCTGGCGGCGCGGATATTCGGGCGAAGGCAGAAAATACCTCAAACCAATGCGAACTTCTGCAAATCTGAACGAATACTTGTGAGGCGATGGCCTATCAAGAGAGAGATGTATCTGTTTTTTGGTTACGTACTTCTGTCAACGGTTCCTAGTACACTTCTGTTCCTACTACCAATGGAGGAGAATATATGTTGCTGTAAATTCAAAGACATAGCTTTATTGTGTTCCTCTAAATGTGTATTAGAATAAAAACGTTAAAAAGCATGGTTGGTTTACTGACAGATACATTTTCGGTGTTGATGGTGGCTATAATAAAAGCATCTTATATGTCCATAGCTGTGTAATTGCTGCATATCACTCCTCTGTTATTGCTGTCACATGAAGAGAAACATGTCATGGATACATACTTTTAGAACAGTGGATTAAATACAATGTTTTTAAAAAGGCAATACATGAAACAAAGGCCACGCCCACAAGCTGCCAGCAAACGGTGAACCAAGCCTGAGCAGGCGAAATTGCGAAAATGCAAGTGAGTCTGTATGAACATATATCTTAACATAAAGGGGGAAACTAAAACTAGTGACTAAAGCACTGCATTTGACCAGATATATGTAGAGAGACTTTAGAGTGAATATGCTAACAGCCAAGGAAAATCTACAACACCCCTTCCTGAAAGTGCTGTCAGGCTTACAGGTGTATCAGATGTTCAGCACAGTTGCTTATGTGTCATCCCGTGGTGGTGCTATAATGGACTGGCTGAGGCTACAAAACAGCATACTACAAAAAAATCAAGAATCGAACACTGAAACAGCATTGATAAAGTGAAGTAAGCTATTTGTAACATGTTGCCATTACCCACCCACACCTTGTATTGCTGTCTTGCATTCATCTCTACCCATATTGGGTTCAGTTATGGATGTGTGTAAACAGATTTGGATACATCTCCTGTGTTGTCACAACAGCAGCTGCAGACAGCACACCAAACACATGTGGCCTTTATATTAATACTGCAGCATGTAGCCTATGCAGTTATTATGTGTACAGTGAGTCAGACCAAGCCCTCCATCTGATGAGACCAGTGTTCACCACAGACAACAATGCACTTGCTAATTGCTAAATTGCAGTAAAATTGTTGCGCGTTGAGCATGTTAAACAGCTTTGTCTGCGTATGCGTGATTTGAGAGCCATTGAAATTCATGGGCACCACTGACTGCACACATCTTTTTCATTTATTTTTCTCTCCACAACGGCCCTCTGTTCGGGCCTAGCTTCATGAGAGCATTTAAAGGAATCCATTTATCATCTGATTTTTGTTAATTTATGATAATGTTTACTTGATGTAATTGTGTTACACATGTAGAAGTTTTACAGTGTGGAAGAAGTACTCCTGTTTTCCCAGTATCATTCAAAACCTGTACAATCTTATAAAACAATGGGACACAATAATTTGAATAAAATGGCTTTTCCTTTATCAAAATAGACTGACTTTCTAAATGGAATACGCCTGCCATTAGTAATTTCACTTGTCATTAATCTCACCAATAGAATCATCTATTTAATCAGCATTGTCACCATTGAGTGACTTGGTGTCTTAAGTGCAAAAACACAAGGATAATGGTTGGAAAAATTGCCTTTCTCTATCATTAAGTTACCTTATATATTTACTCAGATACTGTACTTTTCATGCACACATGCTCTCATATCTTTATAGTACAAACACACACACTTTGTCTTACTAAATAACTGATACAATTGTTTCATATAGGCTACTGTATCAATTTGACATGACAACACTTGAATCTTCCAGACAACTCTTCTAGACAACAAATAACAGGCTTTAATTTTTCCTTCCTCAAAATATATATTTATGTCAATGACCACTACATACCCAACTAAAAACCTAAAAATACTTCAGTTGATGCATTTTGTAATGATCAATAGGCTAAGTATCTATACCAACATGAGGAACTGCTGAAGAGGACTATTACATAATCTGAATGGAGGTTTCCTTGCTCGCAGTTGAACATACAGTAATGAGCACATTAGAGTTATAATTCTCACAATAAATAAAATCAGTGCAATGTGACTCATGCTGTGTTTTGTCTAAAAGCAGCAGGAGGCTCGCCCAAACTAGCAGCTGGCTGTCTCGCTGTCTAAACACCTCAGAGGCACAATGTTTTTAACGACCACATAGATCCTATGAACGAGTTCAAGACACATGCTGTCTCACTACGAGGATACTATCTGCATATTGTGGAACAGAAAAGTTGAAATTGGAAGGAAAGTTGATATTCAAAGGTCTATAGTCAGTTTTTGTACCTTCCTGTTAGCATTGTGATAATAATAACATTACATGTCACGGTATTATAGTAAATCAACTAAATTGCATACCTCTTGAAACCATTCCATTATGTATTATTGTTCACTGTAATTATAATTTATAGATTGCTTGGTTACAACTGTGAGGATATTGGTTTGATTCTCAGTTGATAGCCACAAATGCTAATGGTTAATTTCTACTGTACTTGAATGCTGGACTTGGTAGGACCCTGCAACTAAACTGTCACTAAAGTGAACACACCTGAAATGGGGTGAGTCCGCAAATCAAAGGAAGTGCGCTGATGGAACAACACGTACACATACGCAGCTTGTGATTAATCCCGGCTGTGATGGTGGTGTTCTGTCATCCCTCCTCAGCTACAGTACCTGTTTCTGAGCTGGTTCACTTCTGCATCAGCAATGCAACTTTGTGGAGATTCCCACCTCTGGCTTGTGTCAACACGACAAGACAAAACAGGCATACTCCGTGATTCTGACTGCAGTAAGCATCACGCTGATACATGAAGGATTTTGCAAGCCCTTCTACATTATTAACGCAGTTTGTCCTAAATACTGAACTTAAAGGAAGGGTCAGTCACTCTTGGTAACTTTGAGCTCAAATCCTCCGTGAAATGCAAGGAGATATTTGATGAATTTGACAAAAAGTGTATTATCTTACATTTACCTTACAATAGCTGACTTTACATGTAATCTGCACTATTCAGTTGCTCAGAGATGTTCCTCAGCATTGCCCATTGTATTAATATTTAGTTGCAACAGGCTGCAATAAGGGCCCTGGTACTGTAACTGTGTTTTTGGAGGCATATATTTGATGGTATCGTCGTTTCCCCATAAACATGCTTTACGATCACATGCTGCATCCTGGCTGTTTCTGTATAAGGACCAACAAAGGACATTTTGTGAGCTATTAATCCCACAGTGGTTGGGCTACATCTCTGTCATGGTGTAATGGGCTAATTAGGTAGAACAGTATCTGGTGGGAGCACCCCCCACCTTGCACTGAGCTTTAAAATGTGTCTGCCCCCTGGGCCCCTGCTTTTATCCTTTTCCCCCATTAAGTTCATTCTTCCTTTTTTCCATTCATTTATAGTTGCTGGGCTCTGCTTCCCAGATGCAAATTATTAATGATCATGTATTTTTGTGACAATATTATTTGATTGATTCTTCCTTTGACTAACTTGTCTTACATATATTGTATATTTAATTATGAATTATCTTTCCCATAGGCAAAATGAAAGACATTCATATTTGTTATTTCAATGTAAATCATTGGTAACCACATCACAATTACTTCTTAAACAAACTTGCACTCACTTGCTTACTGAATTTACTGCTGGAAACCTCAGTCGAAACCAATGCTCCGTTATATATCTCTCTTGAAACACATTAATGAATGATTAACTATAGCTGATACCCTTTTACTTTCTGAGAGCCAGTCCTTCAGATCCCAGTGAAGTTGGATCTAACAGTGCTCCTGGTCTCATAGGTGGTTTTCAGTGGTTCTAATAGGCCCATGAGCTATGAACGACTCAATCTTGCAGTACAAATGTACACTAAACACTATAAACTTGTAACATCTCAAAAGTAATAGCAGGGGTCTCTCATGTGTTACACTTAATTTCCACAGGTGCTCTTGTCAGGGAACTGTAAATATACAGGGAAAAGAACATGTATAACCACAAAAAGGGTAAAACCAGTGGTGCTACAAATACAAAAAACACAAGACACTCATGTGGATTTAGTCAAATTTAAAAAGCCTTTAATATATGGGCCAAGGAAAAAACACCTTTGCGTTTCGGCTGCTTTCTTTTTCAGAGTGTGATGAAGGAAGTAGCCAAAACGCGTAGGTGTTTTTATTATTTATTTTATTACATTTTTCAAAAGATTCTATTGCAACAACTCAAAAAGCCCTACATCACCATTCAGTTTGGGACCTGATCCCTATTGGGAACAACAGCTTGTGTTTTACAGTGTACCGTACACTCTCTGTCTTACATGAGATGTATTTGACTGGCTTCCCTATGGTGGTGTACATGTGTTACTCAACGTCTTTGATGTTTGGCAGCACAAAAGCACTAAGGTATGTGCCTTCCAGGGGCTTTCACTGCAGGCCTGCATCGGCACACAATGTCTACAGAAACTAGTTTCCTTCGTTTTCTTTCCTGTGATAATATGTTATTCATTTTTTATTACTGGATTATATTTAGTGCAATTCATGTAATCTAAAGAGGCTCTTCCAGTCGTTAGTTTATATTTCATGCATAACAGTGTAGTAAAGATGTTGCTGTCTATTATGCAAATGTTTATCATCTTTGGCATGAAGCTGTTTGGCATAGATATGCCTCGGAGTTAGTTTTGAATTATTCAAACAGTCCGATGTGAAGCCACAAACACATAATCTGCACTGTTTATCAACAGGACTGCACCTGTTTGGCCTGTGTGTATCATAATGCCATGAACAACAGCCTGTTGCTTAGGCTATAATGTGCCCTTTGAGCAACCGCAGTCCAATTTGTGGGAAGTAGCATTGTTTGACTGTTGCTTCTTGCAGCCGAACGTCACTATTTCTAGACCTGCCTGTTTGTGCTACAGGCAGTCTGGCACCAAGGCTGGAGGACCAGGCGCTTCTGTAAACAAGCCTTGCCTTTTGTTCAGCTGCAGATATATTTACTGATTTTGCTAGAAGACATGGCATATTGTGTACCTACTCTCCTGATAACCGTGCAGGTCACGGTGCTTGCTCCAAGACTGGCTGAGGTCGCTCTACTTCCTTGTAATTGTCAGAGAGATTGAGCTGGCAGCCTTGATAAACCCAGCCAGGAAACTGGCAGAGTGAAGGGTGCAGAATGGAGCTGCAGATACTGTATGTAGACTGGAGCCATGTGCGGCAGGCACAGCAGCTAGGCATGGCACCACTGGATTGGCCTTTAGAGGTGGATTGTGGTTCAGATTGGGGTGTGGACTAGGAATGGGATCTGGATAAGCAATGAGGCTGAGGTCAGGGTAGGACTGAGACTGGGAATCGTAATGGGATTCGGGACTGGCTGGTGGGGTTCTGACTAGAGGCTATTATAAGTTGTGTATACATTATATCCACCATGGGGCCACTGTTTACTTCAAATAGTATTCTGAGACCACGTTGCAGCATGACAGTGTTGCTCTGTTCTTTATGGGAACAACACAAATGAGTTAGGTGTCATGGCCCGCACGTTTCTATTTCCAGACCCGAGCACTGTAATTTGCTTCTCCTAAAACACAAGGCTGTTTGCTTTATCCACTAGCGGTTCCCATCGCTTGGGTAAGTGGGGACATTTGGGGTTTAAATGAGGGCCAAAAACACCTGTCTCTGTGCTAAAAGCTGGCACGGGACAAAAAGGAGATGAAGACGACTATGAGGGAACAGTTCCTAACTGACGGTCAAAGATAAAGAACAGATAGAACCTAAGATACTGTAGGGGAACAGTTCCTAACTGACGGTCAAAGATAAAGAACAGATAGAACCTACGATACTGTAGGGGACAGTCCTGGGGAGAGCGATAGCATTATCTTGTGCTATCTCAAGGCTGTGGGACATCGTCCACCCTCCACTCTGCTGACTTAAGAAGGCATTACAAACAGCCCCTGGATCCAAACCTGGAATAAACGCTGATCTTAAACAGTACCAGATGTTGCTTCAGAGAGCAACGTTAACCCACACAGCGTCACCGAGGCAAACCAATTCCAGCTTTGGGTCTTAGAAAAACAGCTCTCTTCCTGTGCCTTATGGGTGCAACTATTCCTACTCTGAGAACACTTTTATTTTGCAGTGAGTGTATGCATTACATTTGCAGGAGAATGTGCACTATGAATTGCTGAATGGAGTGTTGCATACTATGATGCTGATGTCCTTGAAGTGACCTGGACTACATGTTCTATTGTCAATGTGATTCAACTTACAGTGGGCCTTGCATGGTCACGTGCTCTCCGAGCTTTGGATGTGTGTTGATTTGGCTGTTTCATGACCTAGCATTCCTGTTACTGCCAAACTGAGGGACACACAAGGATAACCGAGATAAATGAAATATGCATACAGTTTTGGGTTTGTTGTACCTGCATCGACTCACATGAAAAACAATGAAACAGACAACCTCTCCCATGGCAATTTGCAAAATCGTACCCTGAGACCAATACATTTTCATTTGATAGTCTTGATTGCTGTCTTGGCGGGGAAAACATGCTTGTGTAGTAACCAAAAACTGGGTCTGGGAAAGTTTGGAAAAGCAACAACTTTGAGGGCTTAATCTCCATGATGTGTGTATATTTTCACTGAAAACATCAGATTCTCACACGCAACTGTTATTAATCTAACAAGCATTATGGTTTATTCAGGATTGCAGTGCTGAATGATGCAAATGTTCCCTCCTGGGTGGAAACTGGCCTCTCCAATAGTTTCTATGCAGTTCCCAGAGAGACGTTTTTGAGTGAAGCAGTTCACAGAGTCTTGATCCACCCTTGTTCCTTGGGAAAAAACCACATCCATTCCATCTAACCAGAGGATTGCCATAGCTCACAGACTGGCGTTATAGAGAAGAACCCTGAGATTGGCTGACATGCTGCTGTTAGCTACATATGCAGGACTTTCTGTGAGTCAAACCAGAGGCTTCACAACAAGGATACCACCAACTGGAGCAGATTTGACTATACAGTTGTGCATGTACAGTATAGTTAACCCATATGGTGAATTGCAGTGCCTCTCATGATGGAGTACATCTACAGTATATAATAATTGTCCCATCTCATATAATTACATTTCTGGATTTTAACCAATCGTATCTGACCTATCCTGCCACTGCTAGTTGGATAGCCAATCAAATTAAAACATAATAAAATAAATAAATACATAAACAAATGACTAAATAAATAAATGACTATATGAAATGTCTGACATTGTGACAGAAATATTGCACTATTTAGTCTAGTTGCCCAGCACGTAACCACACACACACACACACACACACACACACACACACACACACACATTTATTTGACCTTGTGTTTATATGGTTAATCTGCATCATTGTCTCTCACTTCTGTAAATGGTACATGATAATAATGTTTGTCCAAAACACCTGTTCAAAACAATGTCACAATTTCTTCCATTCAGAGTGGCTTATGGAGGACGCATGACAAATACAGTATGTAAAAAAAAAAAGGATAATCTGTCAGCGTATGAAAGCAACTCAGAGGACAGTAAAGCAGTCTGTCTCTTGAAGTGAAACCGTTGGTTCTATAGGCACTGCTGGAAAGCAAACACCTCAACAGAGAGACCTGCAGACCCAGCATGCAGAGGGTACGAGCAAGAAAACCCCTAATCTGTGTCTCTCTCACGCGGCTCAGGAGTGCATGTGAGAGCAGGTCTAACAGCCACATGGCCAGTCAGTGATTAGTTGGGTAGAATATCTACTAGAACTATTCCTTGATCAGCAAGATGGCTCCTGTGTTGGGCCTGACCACTGCTGCATTGCATCATCTCTCTCTTTCTGTACTCTAGTTTGTGGTCACCCTTATCGTTTAATGACTGTGTCGCTGTTGCTCGCACTTATGATCGAACATTTTAGAAATCAATTAATTTCCTGTTCCTCACTTTAAGAGCCTTGTGGAGACAAGCTCCTGCCTACATCTCTGACCTGACACAGCTTCACAATCCCGCCCGAAGTCTTAGATCAACAGGTCAGAGGTTGATAGTGGTTCCCCACTCATTTTAGGACCAGAGGGGAACGGACATTACCAGCAGTGCTGTGGAACCAGACTGTGGAATGCACTATATTCTATATTAGCGGTAGGGGGAATATCAGTATCGCGAAATGTACCCTGATACTGTATCGATACACAGACGCCAAGAATCGCAATTTCATTATATATATATCGCACTTGATAATTTAGCTGGGTGTATAAAATATTTATGATATGTTCATGTCAGTGAGTCGGCTTGACAATCACATTTTGCAGCAATACAATTTATATGTGAGATGAACACCGATGTTGACAAAAGTTTCTTTTGGGGACATAATTAGAAGTTGTAAATGGCAAAATACAGCATGTTTAAAATCGCAATAATATTGCATAGTGGCATAAATATCGTGATAATATTGTATCGTGGGGCCTCTGGTGATTCCCACTCCTACTCTATACGTTGTTTAAATTCTGTCAACTCTTTAAAAAAGCAGTTGAAGACTGTTATTCAAAAATACTTAGTTAGATGAGGGATGTTTTGGCTGTCTGATTTATGTATGTTATTCTTTTATTCTAGGGTCTTTTATGTTATGTATTTATGTATTGTGAAGAAATGTGCTATGGTATATGAATAAACGTTACTTACATATGTACTTACTTACTAGTTGTAACTACTAGAGTATGACAGGCTCTCCTCCACATCCACATGCATCATTACCAAAGGTACTTGATAAAGTACCCATGAGCAACACACTGAATGACTCAACATGGGACCCAAATGCACTTACAGTAATGGAAATGCCATCTGTTGTGATGTAAATTGCAATAAAGCTCTAAATTCAGCAACCATTCACCAACCCACCATCATCGTTCCACTGGGTGGCTTGTACCGCACCATAGCAGAAATAACATCCGTTTGGCAGCCAAACATTCAGTGCATCTGTAATGACTTTGATAGTCTTGGTCACCAACTCAAACCAACATCCATTTCTGGAAATATCTGGCTGTGAAATTGCCTATGAAGTATGAGAAGCAGGAATTTCCCATTTAGTATTTTATGTGGGAACATAAGGACACTGAACACAGTGACGAAAGGAGAAAAACTGTGGCCTGAATGCTGAACACAAGATTTTTCAGTGTTTTTATTGCCTGGTGCTTGTAACGACCCTCAACCAGATCATCAACACAATATAAGAAAGAATGTATTTGAAGAAAGAACAATAACGGTTCAGTAAATGTTCTAAGTTTGAAATGTTGGTCAAGGGGCTATCACAAAACAGAAGCAAAATGTATTTATACATGTTTATTCATCAACTGAGTTTGACAGTAGTATCAAACAACACCAGGAATACATACAGTAGAGCGTAGGCAAAACAAAAAATATATACATAACTAAGCAGGCAACAGCGTTTCCAACAACAACAAATAACTGAATATCAAACTATGGAAAAACTGCAAAAAATATACTTCATTAGGTTAATAGCTTTCCTGTTTCAAGTTATGAAACTGTTTCAACTAACTTCCGCTTCCCAGCCTCCTCATTTATATCAGCTGGTTCCTATTAAAACAAGGATTACTTAACCCCCCGTAGAAACACCTGGCCCACAAAATGTTCAAACATTTATAATTCATTTCAGAACAAGCATTTTTCAGTCTCTATTAATAAAACACAATGTGCATATTAGGGTACGGGCTACCCTGTGACTTTAGGAGTAACACAACATCAAAGTACATGCTGACAGGGAGCCATGACAGCAAGTTGTGACAAAAAATAACCGCTAAGCCACTTTAAAAATGAATCTTTTAACCTATGTACTTTGCCATGGCATGTCCAGGCCTGCTGTTGACTTAAATTGTATATGAACATTGTATATGAGCTCCTTCTCTTCAAACATGTAATTTTTGCAGACCTATAATAGAACACAAGGATGTGTGCATATGTACATGCACAGTTGTAAGGACACACACCGATGGTTTCAGTTGCCCAGTATAGACGACTTCTACGAAACTTTATGACAATGGCATAAAACCATTGCCTTGGAGGTTAATGAAACATCATTGCCTTGGAGGGACTAATTAAGGAATGTGTTCTTGGTCCAATGTAAACCTGGATTTTCTTGTATACATGCACCACATGTCGTAACTGATATATGTGAAACAAATCACAAATCCAGTTTAACTGTGACTACAGGTGTGTGATTGAGTTACAGTGTTTTGAGGGAGGATCTCAGGAAAGGGGTGAACAGGTTAAGGCCTGTCTTGAAGTTAAATAAATACAGTATAATTTGATGTGAAGGAATGTCTTTCAGTGTCGTGTCACGTGTGATATACACCATGCTACAGTATCTTCTCTGTTTACGGAAGATTATCTTCATGCGTGTTGGCAAATAGTACATACTGTATGTATAAAATCTATAACAGTTTATACACACTATCAGTAAATGTACCAAAAACACTAAATGAGGTACAGATATTAGCGTGTAAGAAAACGGCTGCGTCATCTTTGTGTCCAACCTCCAGTCTGAACCCCTGTGGCCCTGGCTGGCTGGGAACGACCTTTAACCCCTCGGGTGCTCCTGATCCACTGCCTGAATCCTCAGCAGCAAGCCTGTTTAGTCAGGGGTTATGAATCTTCCACATGCTGCTGAGGAATCCTACGCTCCAGACTCGGCTCCAGACTCACTGGAGTCCGCCCCACCCCCCACCAACTGAGAGTTAAGGAATTTTGGCACCTGTGACGTTCCCTTTAGTCACTCCATTGGGGGCGATAATCCTACCCTAGCAGGGCTGCAGGCACACAGGTAGTAGGAAGATGAGAGAAATACGCATTCCCAATTGAATTCCTGACTTTTATCCCAGAAAAAGGAAGAACAAAAAAATTCCTCGTCTTACACCGGTCAGCCGCCGTTGAGCACGGCTTGAGCTTTTGTGATTAAGTGATCTGTTCATAGTTCATGGCTTCTGTCTTCACAATAAGGTTGAATCCTGTATGTGCATGTGTGTGTGTGTGTGTGTGTGTGTGTGTGTGTGTGCATGTGTGCGTGTGTGTGAGAAGGTAACAGCCCAGCTGTATGGGATTAGGCCTGTGTGTTGTAATACTAGATCTCAGGTCTACAAAAACGCATACTGAGTGTTAGCTGTCCTCGCCCTGCATAGCTAATATATCACAAGCAGAAACCTCTTTTTGCATGCAATAACTGATCTCTGAACATTTCAGTGAAGAGGGCAGAATTGTGTTGTTTACATTATGGTGACCTCTGCATGGAAGGGAATAAGTCATATCAATGCAAGTCAGGATGAAAGGGGCAAGCTTTAGCTATCATGCCGGTCTTCTGGAGCCTGCTTTTGACCTCTCCAAACACAGTCAACCTTCTCAGATAGCCTGCTAAGCTAGTGTAGTTATTTCACTTTTTGATGAATTTATCTTTAACCAAAAAAAAGAAATGGCTTTCCAGGGTGAGAAATCTGGACCTTCTGGGCCAGCTTCAAAGACATGGAGTAAACCTATTCCTAGACCAAAACCCATTTTCAATGAAGTTTTCTTTTAGTCTCTATGTATCTATGTATCTATGTCTGTGGAACCAGCCCTGTATGTACATGCCCACTGCAGTCAGGTTCATGTCAACCACACTTGCAGCTCAGACAATACAGTAGCATTTCCCTATTATGTCTGTAGAGTGTATTGCAAGGGTACTTGTGTTTGCTGCATGAACACAGAGGAGACAACGCCCCTTCAAGGGCACAGATCTGCACAGGGGAGCATCCTAATGATATACGACCTCAGGAGTGTCTGAGGTCGTACCTGTACCCTTCGGGGAAGAAACATGACTTGGCAGATTTCATAATACACGTGCATTTTACAGTGAATGGCCTGTACAGGATGCAGTCCATGCTGGGCTGTAAAGTAATGAGCATGTCACACAGAATGGATCATTTCAGTATTCATCAAGGTACGCAGCTCTTCCACACAATGAACAGGTCAGCGAACTCTGACGAGATGAAACATGAGCAAGGCCTTTGCTAAGTCCGTTACTGGAGTGAATTAAGAGCCCTGTTTTCTCTGGTGAATTTTAATCATCAGGGTCATAAAGCCTGTCCTCCCATTCACCCGGGAGTGGGGAAGGGGGGGGGGTAAGATAGAGTGATACTTCCTTCCTCCAGACGCTCCAATGTCCCAGCAAGGACACACACAACACGAGCAATGCACCCAAGTTATTTCATGCTGCTGTTATTTCTGGAGACCAAATCTCCTCCGTTTTCAACGTCTTCAACGCACTTCATCTCTGACCACGCTGTCAAGCTGTTAAGCGAATAGTAGAAAAGTGACAAGTCATCCTTAACATTCTATTGCATGACAATTGCAATTCACCATAGTCAATTCACTGTGACAGCATGCTATAGACTGCGTGGAGCCTTATATTATTCCTAAGCCGTCCCTAAAAATCTATGTTGACAAACACAGGAGCTCTGCAATTATAAGGCCCAGTCCCGTGAGGCAGACTGCTGACGAACGCCAGTAATTGTTCCCCTGTCATATAAACCTTGTAATTACAGAACGTCTCTGTAATCATAGCATCTTCTCCACGACAGGCTGGACACAAATAGGTCGTCATTTTGCCCCGCCTGTAGACCATAGACGCTACACCAGAAGCGGCAGGTTGTTCCCTGATGCTGTGTTTTCAAGATAAACAGGAAGAACGAGCAGTGTGGCAGGAATTGTGCCAGGAAGTGTGCTCTAAGAGGGAAGTGCTCAGACCACCTTGATAAGATCCTGTGTGTTTCAAAGGTTCAGTTGCATCCTGGGTCGTTTCATTGCTCTCCCTCCTGTGTGGAACAGTGCTATTGTGTTGATTCTCCTTTGGATAAAGTATTCTCTTCATAACCATGGAACAAGCATAATACAATCTGTTTTTGCTACTGGGACCTTTCTGCCACTGATCACGTGTACAGTATGAACAATGAGACATGCTTACAGAACATTTCAGTTTGTTTCAATGGCTAGACTGACCTGATATAGACACACAATTGAAGACATACTCATTAAAACCTCTAGCTCCTACACAGAAGCGAAGTGAATGGGATTTAAGCTGTTTGGTGCATGTTGAATGGGTGTTGTGAAGGACCTGTCACTGCTGGTTAGAGAAAATGCTTTGACACACATGTCTGTGTGCCCATAACACGGCCCATGATCATAACAGCTTAGTGCTGCAGGGCCTGCTCACTACCATGCTCCAGTTACGTAACCATCATGAAAACAAATAGCATCAGCCGCTGCTATACATAGAATGTAATGTTATTAGCGGGGAAAGGGGAAGGACAATTTTGCTTAATGTCAACCCATTCAACATTGATATTTGTCACGTTTTTTAAAGCATAACAGCATAAGCATAATGCTAATGTTGACAAATCCTACACCTCATTTGTGCAATGTTGAATGAATCTGAATGTATTGTACTCCAATTACTGTGTGGTTGGCTACAGACTGCTTTGGCCCAACCCAGAGCCCATAAACCTGAGTAAAAGGGATTACATGACCCTGACCTACAGCAGTGAATAAACTTTTAAGAAATATGTGTGACCTGTAGTCTGGGCCCCTGACCTGACTTATCACTATCTGGCTCCTTTTGGTGTACTTCATCAGGCACGTTTTCAAGTGCTTGATCTATGGCCTTTAAATGTAGCTTCTGTCAAAGTGCTAAGCTCAGAGACCAGTCTCTGAATCCCCTCTTAAGACCCACAAGAGGCAGGTTGGTTTATACAGTACCTCACAGGTTGTTTGACATTGTCTGTATAGGTGTTTCATTCTCCACAAAATAATGTGGATATATTGGTTTGCTGCTCCCAAAACGTAGTGAATTTAAACATCTAAATATTTGTTACAAATGAAAAAATACAAACCTTTTTTAAGTTTATGTTATATTTTTAAACTGCTCATGTGAGAATTTGTGTTTATAGCATCTCTACTTACTTGGAAAAGTGACAAAGGAATGCAAACACACCCAGTGTACTACTTCTACTACTACTACAGGATAATTTTTAACAGGTTTTAACCAAGAACGCCAAATGTGTGTTTTGCATAGTTCCAAAACAAATATCTGTTTCCGTGGTAACAGCAACCGTCACCAAGTTTGTTTTAATGCTTCCGGGCTCATCTTACCAGAGCACAGCTATGTTTACTCACTGGCTTAAAATCACTTCACCAACAACTTTAGAGTCTTAGACAAATCATGTAAACATGACCATTTAACCTCAATAAAAATATAAAAGTCTTTACCTTTAAGTAAAGGAAAACATAATTTACTTTATAATGCAGAGATGCAATAATTGTTATAACTGGGGTTGCTCAGGCCCAGTGGTGGCAAAGGGATGAATGACTAAGGTGGCTTGGCCACATAGTGTTGTTAATGAGTTTTTAAATGAATTAACATTGAACTAATAATGGACCCTTTTCACAGAGTTGTCGCCATAGGGAACACAAAGGTGTAGCTCATAACATTAATTACAGGTATGCCAGTGCATCAGCAACCAGGTCGCTTCACTGGTTTTGTCTTTACTGGTGCTATGCCATAACAAAATGCAACAGACCAAAACATGCATTAATAGGCTACAAGCATACTTGTTGATGGTCAATCTCCTATTTTGTTTCATCTTAAAGTCATGCAGGCAAATATTAACAATGACAAATAGGACCTTTTTGAGAGCTCGTTAACAAACGTTAAGACTATACAATAATGTTAATGTTAAATGCATTAATGTGTTAATGTTAAATGCTAAAGAAAACAACTAAACAAAAATTAAAACCTGGTTCGATATCCTTCTATTTTGACACAAATTGACTCATTTAAATTTTGTAATATACTCTACATTATGGCATGTGTACTAATATAATACAATTAGCCTAGATAAACATTAAAAATAAGGTTCAAGTTGTGGATTAAGTTCTGCAGAACCAACTGTACTAGGAACGCCCATTGTACACCAACATAACATCAATTTACAGGCTTGGTTAAATTTGAGACTATAGCATGTACCAAGTGGGCGATTACTGTTGGGAGATTTAAACCAGGTTAAACAGAGACAGAGGATACAGATTTTTGGAGCAGCAAACTGAGCAAATCGGTTTCCTCTCTGCATAAACCAAAAAGCCATGAGTCATATCTAAAACTAAATCAACCTTTCTCTGCTATGCCCTGGTGGGGTCCTGATCTATTCCACTCCTTGTTCTGGAGCCGGTAAACTTTCCTCTGCATATACACATGGGACCATGCACTGCTATTTTAGTACCCTGCATGGCTGTGCACAGTGTGGGAAGAGGACAGGCCTCGCTCCCCGATGTACAGCAGTGTCAGTAGAAACATTGTAAACACTATCAGGCTCACGATCCCTTTTCATATAAGGGATGAGTCAACGTGTTATTACTTTGTCTAGAAGGAAATGACACATTCCTCTGGTAAGGACAGAGAAAGAATGATCAAAGTAGATAAAAGGTAAGAGCCTGCCTGATAGTGTTATCCGAGATGTGAAGCAATTACCATTTAAGAGTCAATTGAATGTATACATATACTGTTTAGACTTTACTTGACCTGGAACAAAGTTAGGTTGACTGGCTGTCCACAGTCAGGTTGATGATGGCATACATCATCATTACAGGCCCAAAGAGTGGGATCAAATCTCTTCATCTTCTTCATAGCATTTAATTGGCTAACCTCAGGGAGGACATTCAGAGGACGCAGCCGTTTAAAAAACAAGCAAGTCTTTGTTGAACGCCCACCCCTCGCACCTCTCAGGCATCCGCAGAGAAAGACAGGATTGCAAAACACTGCCGTGCTGTTCTCCTGGATGTTTGTGGTTGGAGCAAAACGCTATCTGGCCACCGGCCCGGGGATTTCAATTCAAATAGGGCCACGGTCCAAAAAAGCTCATCTTTTGTCTGGTCCGTCTAGAGACACAGGGCACGCTGCCACAAAGCACCCCTATCCCCCTTAAGTATGAAACACCTTACCTTTCCGAATGTGGAAAATAACACAAGTATATTTATATTGTGAACATGCTGAATCGTGAAATGAGAATAGAGCGTGGGAAAGCACATCCTCAAAGCGTACGTCTGCTGATACGGCCGGCTGCCCACCGCCGAGGTGGAAACGGTGATGCAGGTTCAGGCACCATCCCAGTCCGCATAGCTCAGTGCCATCACCACCGTGAGAAATGGAGGCTCAGGCTGGCTATCTGGTACAACGTGGTTATATCTCTCCCAAATCTACAGCTAGCATCCATAGTTTGCAAGCGTGTGCCCTCATTCCACACAAGCCCCATTTGTACTTTACTGTGTTACAGGCTCAGGGTAAAACACAAACACACACTCATAATAAACGTAGACATAACAAACATAATATACTTTTTGTCAAATTAACCAAATATCTCCTCGCAGTCCACTAGCTTAGCATTCTCTGTAAACTTACTTTTATTGTCACATACACATGTAGCAAGATGTGTTCTCTGCATTTAACCCATCCCTCAAGGGAGCAGTACGCAGCTACGGTGCACTGCCCAGAACTAACTCTAGAGGTCAGTATCGGAGGTCAATGGCATTGGAGAGAGTTAACTTGATAGTGGGGAAAACCCACGCAGACACAGGGAGAATATGCAAACGCCACACAGAAAGGCCGAGACGAGCGGGGTTCAAACCCGGGACCTTCTTGCTCTGAGGCCACAGTGCTCTACACTGGGCCACCGTGTGTGCTTAAGAATAAATCTGGTACTTTTACACAGCCCTGGATCTGTAAATAGGAACACAAACAAAGTGGTGCAGATCACACAACAATCTCCTAGCCACGTGTGTGTGTGTGTGTGTGTGTGTGTCTTTCTCTTGTACACGTGTACAAACACACGCATACACACACACACACAATCCAGGGCACCTTGATCTCCACTCAGAGCAGAGCTTGTAAAAGCTACAGCCTACATCTGCATTCAGATTCATTCATATTAAGTAGTAATCAGGCTTTCCAGATACAAGGAGCTTATTAACATCAGTTGTCAATAGATTTGAAGATGACATGAGTGGGTATGCTTTGTTTGTTGTTGCCATGCCCATGACAATCATATACAGTTGGTGTATACAGTACACCTACTGTTTCAATAATATATATATATTATTGAAACATTGTAGCCTATGGTGAATCCTTATTTGTCTATTTCAGTTATATTTATACGTTCAAATGAGAACATTAAAGAAAAGGATGAGACCGACCAGGCAGACCAAATTAGCTAAAGTGCGCATTCAGTCATGTTAGCAATAGCATAGCATGACTCAGCTGTCCACTTGGAAACACTTCACTCAGCCAGCACAACAGCAGTAATCTATGTGAAGATAACTGGCATACGATGCATTCACTGAATACACTGTGTCTTTCAAAGTGCATTCACTCTATTCTCTTTCAACCACCAACACTATGGCTTATATGCAGTGAATCTGGCACATTTTTTAAACATCTTTTTTAAACAGTTATCCTATTTTTAGGCTAAAAAAAACTACAAGTACAATGTATTTATGCAGCCATTAATCACATTACAGTCTCAAACTGTGAGCACAACAAAAATAATTTTCTCCATTTTGCCAGATTGTATATTAGATTTCAATGTGTCTCTCTCTCTCTCTCTCTCTCTCTCTCTATATATATAT
>JAODLL010039773.1:5822-21262 GCA_026546735.1 Forbesichthys agassizii
TACTAAACTGACATACATGTGTTATTGTATATTAATATAATAATACTTTAATACTAAACTGGCATACATCTGTTATTGTATATTATTACTTTAACACATTAATACTAAACTGACATACATGTGTTATTGTATATTAATATAATAATACTTTAATACTAAACTGGCATACATCTGTTATTATATATTTATACTTTAATACTAAACTGTAACTGGTGTGAGCACAGAGACAGTTGGGGAAAGGCCCTTTACCCTCATTAAGATCATAGTGTACTGTAGTGTAGGTGGGCTGTGTATTGATGTGGTGGCGTGAAACAGAGGAGATAGGGTTGTTCTATTAGGGTCACGGGAGATGAAGTAGGGGGCAGAATATAAGAGAGCACTAGGGAGGGGGTGAACGTGTGCTGGGCCATCCGGATGGGTGCCTGAATAGGTCACACTGTACCCTCAGGGACTATAGGGGAACGGGTGAGAGCCCCCAGTCTAGACTGTATATGTCTTTGGCACAAAAAAAGTCAAGGACAAATGTAGCTGTCAGTTACCTCGTCTATATGTCAAAATCAGATTAAGGGCAGATATAATGCAGTGGACCGACACGCCCAGAGACCCTCCTCCCTAGTTGGCTTGGCATGGTTGAGATTCTTGCCGTACCGTTATGACACTCCCGCATATTCTCAAGTGAGTCCTCGAGCGCTTAATGTATGTGTGTTGGCATGCACAAGCGTGAGTGCTGGGAGATAAAGCCTCTCCCAGGAAGATGTGGTTCGCCAAGTTCATATTAGCACAGCCCCCCCCTCTCCCACTGCCCATGTTCTGCTAGTCACTGTCATCCATCTGCTGGTGTAAATGCTGATTCTCTGTCTGCTGAATAATTCAGCGAGGAGAGGAAAACAACAGAATCCCTCCAGGCAAGTGAATGACAAAAGGGTGGAGTACTTGACAACCAGTGAGTCAAAACTAAGACATGACAACTGCACCAACATTTTTAGATAAGATAAGATAAGATAAGATAATATAAGATAAGATCATAGTTCCTAGAAATAGCATTAGTTCCTAGAAATAGGTTATTGGATATTGAAGTGAAGAGTTTAAATATATACAGCACTGCTTGAAAGTAAAAGTAGCTATTCCAAAGTATAATGACCGTACCCATTAGGCTAAGAGGAAACATGCGACTATAGTTACAGTATACTACAACTTGTTCAGATGAGACAACCTGTGAAGTGAATATTGGAGAGCCACAATGAGCAGCCAGTCGAGATACAAGGATCTTTGGGATATAGTGTTATTGCCTGTATATGTGCCCAGTTAAACCAGTCCTAAAATATTTGTTGGATTTCGTAAAGTAAAGGCGACATATATTTCAAATGTGTTTGTTGTGGTCAAATATGGGGAGGCCAGTAATATTGGCAGGGGAATATAGTTATATAAAACAATCAGAGGTTGGGATCCAGGGAGTTTAAAAGCAAGGCATTCAAATTTAGTGTAAGCCAGGGGATAGGTACATTAACATTTGGCGTTCAGCCTTCAGCATGTCCAACCCAGCACTCTGGTGCACGGTTGGAAGATGTAAACAAAGTTAGCTGAATTTGTTGTTGTAAACTGGGGAAAGTGTAGGGTCTAATTGTCAGAGAGGGAGCAGACACGCACGCGATGTCCATGAACCATAGAACGAGGGCCGCCAGGCGATGCGGTGAGGAGAGCCGCGGTGGGTCTCGGCCAAATCATCAACAAACATGCAGGCGACGTCCAGGCAGACAAAACACACAGGCTCTGTGGTGTAGGCCACCAAGACAGGCGGCTATAGCTAGTAGGCTAGTACTAGTAGCTTAGCAGGACCCAGTTTTCTGTGACTCGACCAATTGAAGACCAGTCGGGAATAAATTAATGGGGGTACATTTCTAAAAACGGCTAATTTAACTCAATAAAATTAAATACTATGAACAGTTCAGCTTCTAAAGTACAAGGACACAAAATGACACAAAAGGAGAAGCGGCAGCCATCAGCGCCAGCGTGCTTGCCTTCGGGGACCAACATTGATTTTTTAGAATTAAATGTAAAAACTATTTTATAAACATCACCAGTGAGCCAAGCATCTACATTATACGTCCCGATGAGATATATGTCTAATGATATTTGCATCAATTCAATCCAGTTTTTCAATATTTGGCGTCATTACCTATTTTTAAACCTGTTTTATACATGTAATTGGACATTAGCAGTTAGCAGTGGTCTTCCCATCCCTTTCCACCTCAAATTGTTGAGTAGCTTTCATTAACCTCTCTACACCCACCACTGAGAGCCATACTATGTGTCTATAGATATTCAGGGCTAAGTGGTTTAAACAGAAAAAATAGGAATACAAGGATGACAATGAAGAGGAATGAGATAGGGCACTAACCTGCGCTAACCTGACATGACAGATATATGTCACTATCTGTTAAGACACATCCATCTGGGGAGCCGTTCGTTGAAACTGTTTTAAGGGCAGGCGCTTTCAGAAAAATACTTGGCAGGTGAATAGACGAACCTGTGAACCAGCAGTCTGTTGTTATCCAATCTTGCAGTAGAAAAGTCGGGAGAAGAGTGGACACATATTTTCCATTGAGAAAAGCCTTTGCTCTTCTAATATATTAGAAGTAAAGCCTGATGCTATCATCTAGGCTATATGTTAGCCTCTGTAGGAGGACCCGTCATTTTCAACTCGAATTGTCCCCTTCGTCACACCTAAACCATGCCCGTAGCTAACAGTACGACGCTGATAGGCAACACGCTAGGTTTACTGGCCTCAAACATAATAACTTCCAAGCTCTCCAGACCGACCAGACCAGACTCTCACGGCGAAGTCAAAGTGAAGCTCGTGATATCAGGATGGTCTCGCAAAGCACCTCCACTTCTCCTGAGAAGATTGATTTCCTCGTCTTTTCACCTCTCTCCCTTCACTCCCCAAGAAGCAGAAGCAGACATCTCTCTTCATCATGTTTATTCTCTCTCTCTCTCTCTCTCTCTCTCTCTCTCTCTCTCTCTCTCTCTCTCTCTTTCTCTCTCTCTCTCTCTCTCTCTCTCTCGATCCCAGCTGCAGACACTGTTGTAGGCTAATATTAGCTACCCATTCATTCACATCACCCTGTCTCCCATAAGCACCCAGTGTCTCAGTAATTTCAGTCAAACCACTTCCCTGTCACACTTTAATTCATTTCAATTGGCCCAGCCTCAATCGTTCCCCAACACACACACCAACACTGTATCTATATACACAATTCAGTTAGTGTTTGCATGTAAACATTTGTATTTCTATTGTGTTACGATATAACATTAAGGTATGTCAGTGATCTCTGCTACAAATATAGCCATCAGCCACCTCTTTACACTATACAGTACTGGTACATCTATAATTGAATTGGTCTTTTGTGACCTGTGTGAATGTCAGACATAAAAGCACTCAGCTGGAGGAAAGGGTGGTGACTGAAGAATTGTATTCTATGACGATAACTCAATGAGTGAAATGAATATCAATAGTGATCTGATTTAGCCAACCATAAACGTCAATGAATTTGAGGCGTTTTGATTAAACCCATCCCTCATCGCTGCGAGGCCCGGGATCCAATGGTCTTATAGCACGCAGAATGCAGTGCCCCCCTCTAAAAGGGAATCGAGTGTATGCCACAAATGCACCCCAGGGCCTCCAGTCCAAGTCCAGTTCTGGCTCATTGCAGAAGAGTTTTTTCCTATTAATAGCTGGATCAGTATCTGTATCGGTATCGGGACTGAAAAAACGGGATCGTGCCATCCCTAGCTGGAATAGCTCTATGGCAAATCTATTTAATCGTTATGACAAAAAATACAAAACATTGACTCCATATAGCAAAAATATGGAGAGAAAAAACATATTTAATGTTTTTCATTCAACAGTAATAAACATTAATGATTCATTTTTACAGCTACAATTGCTTTGTCCCTCAGACTGCAGAGAGAAAACACACACACACACACACACACATGCACTGAACCCTAGCAGTGGGGCGTACAATAGATACCAGCTCCTGTTAATAGGCCTCTCTCTGTGCTACTCTACTCTTCAGACTATGGAGATAATTGCTCTGATTTGTCCTGATGAATGGTCTTTTCTGTCGGTTATTAAGAGCTCTGTATCCTCCACTCACTGGCTCTTTTACCCTCCCGTCCCCAGTCCTCCTTTTCTAGTATCTAGTCTGTTTCCTTTGTCTGATATCCCTCTTCTCCTCTCATTTTCGTTCCGCTCCTCTACAGCTGGTCTGTATTTTCCTCTCCACCTCTCAGTTTAATCTAACCGACAGTGACACACTCACTGAAGGAAGAGATAAACTGACTGACACAGGAGACCCAGACAGATAAATTTGTCGTGGAAATTAAGCAGTTTGCTCGCACCTGTGGGATGACAGAGCAGTGCTTACTGGTAGTTGGAATCCTGCCAACCCTAAAGAGAATATTATTGGTTGATGAGGCTCTTTCTTTTAAGATAACTTTGGCTTTAACTATAAATGAAGGCCAGAATAATATACCACAAATTCAGATGTGGGGGAAGGTAGATAATACTGACTTTTCCTTGTAAAATCTGCCATTAAAGAAAGACATAGACCTTTTTTCTTGAAAGTAGGTGTTACAGTAGACATATTGTCACTTACAGGATTATTGTGAGCAGTGCCACCAGTCAACTAATCACCAGATAAATATCCCATGCACAGAACAAAGGCTGTTAATTAAAGCTGAAACTTAACAACAGATCGATGAAACTGTAAAATGGGATGCTTATTAATACAGCATTCCTCTGAGACTGTAAGAGCGAGCGAGCGAGAGAGAAAGAGAGAGAGAGAGAGAGAGAGAGAGAGAGAGAGAGAGAGAGATCCGTCCAATCAGGAGTTAGCAGGAAGTAAACATAAAGTCTGCAGGTCTGTGTTTGACCAGATAAGGGAGATACAGGCACAGTGGGAGAGGATACAATGATGCGCTGGCTTGTGAATGTTTGTGGAAGGTTTGTGGAGGGAATATGAGCAACGATCTGAAATGTGATACAAGAACGTGAAGCGCAAAGCTGTGTGTTTGTGCATTGCTCAACGTTGCATCTTTTTAGTTCCATTCCACAGACCTCTATGGGGTTAGACACGTGTTATCCAGAGTGAGATTTTGGACACCATCTATCCCACATGTGTAAATGGATGGAAAGTGTCTCTGCGGTCCTGAAGTGGACAGGAACTTTCCATCGCTATTAAAATACCCATGCATCACATGGAAGGACCCAGAATGGCTAAATCAGATGGATAGTGATGCCTTTTCAGGCAAATGGAAAGTTGGGCAGTGCCAAGGTGGCATTTTGTCATATAGGCACTAACGGGAATGCGTTTAAAATGGCCAGATTTATGATTCATATATTTTAGCTGGCTATATACAAGGCTGCACAAAACATGACATTTAAACAAGAATGAGCAGTGTGTGTGTGTGTGTGTGTGTGTGTGTGTGTGTGAGCACACACCTCAATGACCAGCAGGGGACCTGTGTTTCACAGGTCAGAAATAATGAGGGCCTACCACCACTATCCCCCAACAATAAACCACACCTCTACAAGACCGCATCGCCAGCTACACAACAAATACCGCGGTCGGCTGGAAACAATGATTCCACTCAAAATCAGTTATCATGGATAAATTAAAAAATGTTACCATCAATAAAGGACAACAGCATGAAACGTACCCATGAAATGAGCTAAGCTATTAATATTAATATTTACAAGAGAGAAAGAAAAAAAGACAGCCAGTGACCACATCTATTACCGGCTATAAACCTCACTGTCCAGCCCAGCCTGCGCTCTATGCCTCACCACATGTTCCCTTTAAAAAACAGAATTGAAAAATCCCACAAAACACATGGTGGCCGCCTATTTACACACCCTGGGATGAGTCATCCCTAAGTCAATAAACGATTTAAGGAATAGGCTACTTTACTCAGATGCTCACACAGACACGGTGATGAACGCACACATACACTCACACACACACACACACAGACACACACAGATACATGCATAAACACAACTCGATTCATTAGTAATGGAGAGCACTGTGAATAGCCACACCCATTGCTGGCTTAGAGCGTTAAAACAGTTGGCCACAATGACTGCCTCTCAGAGACCTGTGTATAATGGGGACAGTGTGCGTTGAAAGGAAAGGTTAATTTATATCATATATGGTGCAGCTCTGAAACATAACCTCATCCATGTGCTCGCGTGTCTAATCATTGACTGTCCATGTTGCACACAGCTTACACATTTATCTGATAAGAATATAAGAGAGACTGATTGTGGCCGGTGTGAACAGATGGCTAACAATATGGGACCTGGACCCATTCACTGGCTTATCACTGGGACACGCACACACACACACATGCACATGCACGCCCATAGGCCTATGCGCACCGCCTTGGTGGCTTATATTGAGAGCAGGTTGTCTTGACAATGCCATATCAAAATGGCGGACAGGGGGACAGAGAGCAGGCATAGTCAATGGGGAGGACAATGTGTTTCATGTGGACATATTGTGTGGCTATAAAGGTAAAGGCAAAGGTGCTTTTATTGTCATCCTCTGCATTAAACCCATCCATCAAGGGAGCAGTGGGCAGCCGCTGTGCAGCGCCCGGGGACCAACTCCAGATTGGAGCCAGTGTCACTGGTCAGATGGCACTAGCTGGAGATTGAACCTAACATGTTTTTAGATAGTGGGGCTACTGTGTGTGCTTGCTATTTGAGATAGATTACATTGATTTATTTCAAAGCCAGACATTTGTGTATGCTATAACGTAGACAGGACCATGTAGGGCAATATGGAGAAAGATTTTCCAACCACAGCTTATGGTATATGTATACTACACAGGCACACATACTGACATATTACAGTATCTAGCCTTGCTAAGGAATATAGTACATCTCAAGTCATTTTAACAATGGTACAATGCTAAATATCATTTAAACTGCATATTTGGGTAAGTATCAGCCACGTGGTGCTCCCAAGAGTTTAGCGTGCTATATGCATTTATTCAGTGGAACTTTATTTGCCCACATGTGGAAAAATCCGTGACGGCGTCAGTGTGAGCAACAGCATCAGATTTTACATTTCTTGAAGTCACGCATGCTGTTAGCTATGCAATAAGAGAAATAACCACAGGTTTGATGTATTGATGTTGTGTCTGTACACTTCATTTAAAAGTGGTACAAAGGTGTCTTACAAAGGTTTGCTTTGTAGATTTAAGTGAGGTTTAGGGTTAGTTATCTGTCAAATGACATTAAATACGTGTTTTGCTGTTTAACAGTATTGAATGCCTGTAGTAGAACATTAACAGGATATGATTTAACACAGGTCAGTATGCCTCAACCACTGACCTGGGGAATTCATATCCTTGCTTACTGTTTGTTTTTGTTGTTGCATTTACTCTTCCCTGTTCAGTGGTGAGAAACAAAAGATTGTGTTTACTCAGGCAGTCTTTTGTACTTACTGACCAACACACACACACACACACACACACACACACCCACTACACAACAGTGTTGGGGCATTAGAGGGATTACAGCCCAGGCTGAAGTTAATGAGCACATAATTACTGCTAATTCCATCTGTCCGCAGGATTGACGCTAGATGGACTATGTGTGTGACAGTGCACTGTGTGTGCGTGTGTGTGTGTGTGTGTGTTTGTATCACGTGTGTACATTTGTGTAGGTGAAGAGGGAATTGGCCGGTCAGTTCCCTAAATGGCCATCAAAGCTGATAAACCCAGTTGTGCTTTTGAAATGCATAACTGAGATGGTTTGAGGGTTTACCACACACACATACACACACACACACACACACTTACACACACTTTAAGGTAACGTAAACTATTGCAAGCTAATTGTAAGATAATACACAGATTAAATTCACAAAATATCTCCTTGCATTTTGCTATCTTAACTCTGCGTGTTGAAAAAACAATCTGACACTTCTACTTCTGCTTCGTAAATAGGAAGTTAAACAACGTTCACATCAACAAAGCTGCACTACGCTTTGCTTCACAATGTGAAGCAATGCAATGTGTGGAGCAGTGCCGCAGAGGCGCACGGATGGATGTTGTTTTGAATTGAGGTGGAGTTAGCAAGTGTTCTTAAAATGACTGACCCTGCTTTTAACACACACATTTGACATTGTGCCCGGAGGAATATGTAAATTAGCTGTCTGACGTGTGTAATATTAGTAAGTCTAAATGACTTTACTGGCTATATGGTTGCATCTCTTACCTTTTCAATGCACCCATACGACTGTATGCTTGTACTGCTCTAATTTAAAAGGCAATCAAATACATAAACATATTCATGTTCAGTAAAAAAGGTTTTAATTATTTCCCCTAGACTTCCCCTAGGCTCCTGACTTCTCCACAGTGGACATATGATATTTGTGCATTTGGCTCAGGACTAACCTGGGACTACATGAGAAAAAACAGCCCAGTTGACACAATGGAAGACTCCAAGGTTCATATAAGGACCTGGGATGAGAAATACGTGTTGGAACATGGAATGGACGGGCTGTTCAGCATTCTGGCAACTACTGGATTAAGTTCAGTCCGTCTTCTCACACCATAGGCCCTAAAAGGAGAGCTGATATTGTTGAAGAAGGATGAGTTGTTTCTTTGTTGAAACAACGGACTGGTGGAGAGGAACCAGACACACAATGACAACTCTAGTCCAGACAGGGTCAAAGATCACTCACCACCAGACCAAGAAACATTGGCCGCCAAAACTAACCCAAACATGGCTTATTCTGGAGGCTCAGCATTCAGACGGCAAACAATATGTTAAGGTGCTATAGAATGTTTCAATTTAACCTGACACCAGAACATTCTAGAGAAGCGGGTGAGTGAAATATCTACACACTAATAAAGAGCATTAACACGTCTGTGTGGGTCGGTAATCGACCCGTCTCCTATTTGACTTGTAACCCTTTATCTCCTAACGTGCTGTAATCTCCCATCTCTCTCCTCTACAACTGAGCTCTGCGTACGCAGAAGAAGAAGGAGGCATGCGAGAGAAGGTAGAACAGCCTTCTATATAACCCTGTTGAGCAGGTCTGTCTCGGGTGCAGCGGAGAGTACAACCCAGCCCCAACTCACGGCACTGAGAACCAGGGCGGAGCTCACGAGGGGAACCCCAGAGTGTGGAGGCCCAGCACTGGGGCTGCATCTGGGGATAGAGTTTCCTCTGGCCCCCCTCCAGACCTGTCAGCTGACTCAACGGCCGTTCGAGTTAACGGCGAGCACAAGGGGATGTTTTGGTTTAAAAGAGAGCGACAAATGAGGAAAGGGAGGAAGAGAGAGGGAGCAACCCTTTTTTTAAATGAAGCACGCTTCTTCCAGGTCGCTGTTAACTTGAAGCAGCTGTTTGTGTGTGTGTGTGAGGGCACTACACATATACAATACACACAGACACACACTCCTGGTCTCGCTAACAGCTGCATCCTGATCAAAAGTGTACATCAGACTATGAGCAAACATAGAAGGTATTGAGCACAGTATCACGCAACATGCACAAAGCTGATTTATAGTCAGTAGTGCTGGCACTCAAAAGTACGAATTAACAATCAAGGAGAACAGCTGGTTTCAAGCAGAAATAAATACTTACCAGTACCAGCTCACTCAATACAGAGAGATGAAATGGAAGTTTAAAGACAGGGTCAGTAATTCTCGAGAATGCTCGCTAACTTTCAGCTCAAATTAAAACAGTATTCCTCCGCGGTGCCGCCTCACACATTGAAGCACATTGTGAAGCAAAGCTTACAGTAGCAGGTGTTCCCCACTTTGCTTATGTTCTTGTTTACGGAGCCCGGGCTGTGTAGAAGTATCAAATTAGTTTATTAACACGCATAGATAAAGGTACGCTAGTAAAATGCAAGGAGTTATTTGGTGAATTTGAAAAAATGTGTATTAGCTAACAATTAGCTTGCAATAACTGACTTCAAGTAATCATCAAAGGACCTGCAAAATCCTGACGAAGGACAGTGTGTGTATGTGTGTGTGTGTGTGTGTGCGTGTGCGTGTGTGTGTGTGTGTGCGCGCGTCTGTGTGTGTGTGTTCAGCAATGAGACATTGCTATCAATGTTTACACAGCAGTGTAGCATATACATACATTAAGATATCATGAGAAATATATCTATATATTTAAGTGTACATAGAGTACACACAAACACAGATGTGATGTTAGCATTATCTTGACTGTTTCCAGGGAGATAGGGGGTGGCTATACATGGCTAACAGATGCCTCAGTCAGAACAACTGTTTAACTGTTCAAAAGTCATTTTAGAACATCAACATTCATGGTTATTTGGCTTAATGGTGTCTCAGATGTGAGGCTAACGTTTTCTATGGGCCCGCAGACATTTTTCTGCTGACTCCATCCAGCTAATTAGACACCACCCCCACAGCTAGTTAATGTTAATTAGTGAGATCATTAAACTGGAAACGTTGTCAATGTCTGGGGTGGAAATGGAGAGTATATATAGGCAGCGCCTTTGAGACTTAAATCATGGCCCCTTTGGAAGATTGGGAAGATGTATCAAGAGAGAATGGGCAAGTGAGCAAGAGGGGGAGAGAGAGAGAGAGAGAGAGAGAAAGAAAATATATGCAATATGCAATATGTAGACAGAAAACAACATCAACTTCAGACTAGCTAACCAAAAGAGAAATCAAATGTTTTTTGCTCAAACTAAATTGAATCACACAACGAATCGACAGAACTCACTAGAAGACCACCAAGCACCTGCCAAAGGTTGTCCAAACACTGACTGAAAAATAAAAAAATAAAAAAATAAAAAAGAAGAAAAGATCCCATTGACTGAGTAGAGAAATTATTCACTACTTTTGCCCAAAATGTATCTATTAAAGCACACACACACACACACACACAAGTGCACACACACACACACACACGCATACACATACAAAGTAACAGTCACTCTATTATACAGATAGGTGCGTAAGTGCTAATACATTAGCACTTAGTGCGAAAATGGCGGCAGAGTTGCCTGAATGGGGATTCACAAGACAAGCCCCACAATGGCATGTATACTGTTCACCTGCTGTCACTCATAACACCCTATGGCTGTGGCACTTAACACTGCATTTAGATGCCGCAAAACACACTCGCCTTCACATTCCATATGTCGCATTCCCGGGTCCCACTCCCTGAAACTCCAACATACTGTATGGAAGCATAAGCATACCCAGCACGCAGGACGGCAGACGTGGACACACCCACACGACACGCCAAGACATGCACGCCATGACAGCCGTGAGGTTCCAATGTAAACTAATCCCACAGCCTCCCGTGGCCCGCTCCAACACAAACGGGAGGAACAGGCCTCACATTTACACTCTGCCGGGACGTGCACGAACATCGCAACACGGGGAAAACACTGCAGCATCAATGCCAGTCGTTGTCAAGAGATATTTTACCCGCTGAACCTGAGTTTCTGCTGCCTTGGTTACTGTTACATCAAAACAATGTTTTAGTAACTGACATATTACCGTTTGTTCTTCCAAATAAAATCTTAAAAGCTAAATAATCTTTATCACATTCACAAAAGAAGTGTGACCCTCACCTACACTGCATCCATAAATCACCACACCATAGCTATTGTTGAGGTCAGGGCTCGGCTTCAATAAGACCCGGCGAGCCTGTTCAGGTCTACTGGCGACTGGTCCAGTTCTGGCTTTGATGTAACTGAGACACTCACAAAACTCACAGGAGGAACCACCTCGTGAAAACACAAGCTCACAGAAAACACAGAGCTTGTGTTGCAATACATAAAAAGGGTGTGCACATGTGTGCCCGTGTGTGTGTGTGTGTGTGTGTGTGTGTGTGTGTGTGTGTGTGTGTGTGTGATACGCAGCTGTCATGCTAGTCTCGGGTCTGTTTGATGACCTTGGGCACAGAGCACAAGTCAACCTGTTCACTTGAACACTACTTCAACTACTGCAGTCAATTAACACATTGCTGCATGGCTGGATAATAACGAGGCTGTGTCACATGGGACAAAGTGACAAAGAGTCCCCTTCAGTGAGATACCATCTTATACAGGTCCCTGCGTTTAACAGTCAACATATTACGTTTTCAAAACACATTTGACCCCACCCATTTCCCCACCACCCTATTTGTTTTGTAAGTTCCTAATGGCCCCGTATTATTGTAGATACATATGAATGGAAGCTATTAATAAGTGGCCAATAACCAGGAAGTGGTAAATTAACTTGCATTTGAATATATTTTGAAAAATTAGATGATGTCATACACCGTTGTTGTTCAACTTCTAGTGTTAGTCTAGGGTGGAACTAGAGAGAGGCCATGCTGAGTATAACGTTGAGATAACACAGTTAATACACAAACATACATACAACACACGCACGCACACGCACGCACGCGTACATAAAGACTGACAAGTCCGAGCAGCAGTTGAGTTGATGTTGGATTGGTCTGCTCTCTCTGTGACTCTGAAATGAGCTAATAGTGATGGCTGGCCCTGGCTTGCTAACAATGTATGTCATATATGTGATTACACATACTGACACCCAAATGCACACGCACGCAAACACACACATAAACACACACACACACACACACACACACACACACACACACACACACACACACTGATAACAACTCACAAGGCTTTAATCATATGCTTGGCTTGGCAACTATCCTTTTTATTACTTTTAGTGTGTGTGTGTGTGTGTGTGTGTGTGTGTGTGTGTGTGTGTGTGTGTGTGTGTGTGTGTGATGCTGTTAATATCAATCTTTTGACAGCCAGGCCGTGTTTGTGTACGTTTCCAGCACCAACCCTAGCTGATCCCCTGGGAACTTAAAGTGAAAATCCCCAGAGTGTGTGTGTGCGTTAGTACACGCACGTGTGAGCGTGTGCATGTGTGTGTGTGTGTGTGTGTGTGTGTGCATGTCAGTCTGTTTCAGTGTAACAAAAGGCTGCCATAAGATCAGTCAATATATAAATCTCTATGTGTGTGTCTAATGCGCTGGTGGGTCCACTCTACTCTAATGGGTTTACATTAAGGGTCGACGGGTGCCATAGGTCAGTCACCCAAAATGAGCAGAGCCACCCATCCCCCTCTGTCACTGTGTTTTTGTTGTGTTTCTGAGAGCTGTTGACGGGATGAAGAATAGAGCTATGAAAGATGCATATAGGCATATTATAAGCATGAGACCTGCGTGTCCACAGGTGATGCACATTGCACATCCATACAGTCGAACTAGATTAAGGTAGAAATATTGACATACAGTACAATACAGTTATTGGTCTTGGACGCAGTTACATAACTTGGTCGGTGTGCGATGAATTAAATGGAGGAGGCTTGTTGTGTTTTTAACCAATTCTGCAGACAACGTCTGACAGCAGCATTCAAAAATATAGGTCACACGCACGAGAATGCAGCCCCGATTCCTGCATAGGATCAATGCGAGCACGCACCCACTCACGTCGGCGTCGAGGCCACATGCCTCTCTAAAGACACTAAACACCAGCGAACAATTGTAATCGCAATGACAACGCTACCCCGACCACCAAACGCAGCCTGGCGAGAGAGAGAGAGAGAGAGAGAGAGAGAGAGAGAGAGAGAGAGAGAGAGAGAGAGAGGGGGGGGGTAATGTGGAATCGTAGGGTATTCACATTCATTAGCTCCAGCTAGATCATCAGTCCATCCTTGTGACGAATTGTAGGCAGTGTATTTCCTCCGAATTGAGTGTCCATTATACCAACAACGGAAAGGAATTTGGCTTTTAGCTGACACCTCTCAATAACCAATTGCAACTGCATAGTCCACCAATGCTGATTCTATAACATGCTTTGCCCAACGAGGACATCGGCAAGACAGCACCTCCATTCATTCCACAAAAGCCTCAATATCTCGCGTGTCAGTTAGATCATGTTTTTATTTGTATTTTCCCTGAACGAGACACGCTGGTACTTTACACACACACACACTGCACGCATCAGCTTCAACAATCCATTCACCGTAGCCTATCCTTTCTCAGTTGACACTTCGCAATGCAGCATTTTTAACAGGAATCTAGCTGTGACAGCAATCACACGAAATAGCCTATAGTCCACGCGTCAGTTAGCCTCGCATCCGTAAAATACAGCAATGTCTATTCTTTCATACATTACCTTGACAGAAAGTGCATTGTCCTCCCAACACGTTGCGGGGTCGGGAGCTGCAGCATTTTCCTATTCAGCACGCGTCCGCTCATTCTGCTACGTCCGCTTCACGCCGCTTTGTTCCCGCTTGGCATAGCCTGCTTCTACGGCACTGTCCGAGTCCGGCGTCTCCGAACAAGTGGTACGGAGAACCGCCTGTGCGAGTCAGCGCCTCTAGCTACACTGACTAACTCCCGCAGTGCCTCAGTTCTGTCAAACACGAGGGAGGGAGGGAAGCCTACGGTGAAGTGTGAGAGGGAAGGAGAGGAGGTGGGAGTCATGGATCGAATAGGCAACACCCCCAAATTCCTCTTTTTTGCTGCCCCGTTTACTGATCGCAACCAGCTGTGGTTCACAAGCGACACGCAGAATATAATCCACGCACTCATCACATGTTCAAAGTGACATGTAAACGGGTCAACGACAACGACATTTCCACATTTTTAAATATCCAGTCAAAGTTTTTACCACGACCACAAAAGGCTAATACTTAAATGTCCGTTCCCCGAATTCAACCAAGGATGTGTTGCCCTGATTAAAAATGTCCATCTTCAATTAATTGTTATCCTTGTCATTGCAGCTACTGTTGTATTCATCAAAGGAAACTGCTGGCAAACGGCCAAACCAAGTCATAAATTAACCCTAATCAACATGTAATAAACTAAAGTCGTTTAGTGTCCGTTTCTATTGTGACAGTGTGTGTATTGGCTGTTAGAGAGAATGGCTATCATGTTTCCCCTGGAGCTCAGTTAGCCTACATCATCTATTGCCGTTATTTAACAGTCCGCACACAGAGGCAGTATTGGTGAATATGCTATATTTGTCTGTCTGCCGGTTCAATAAACTAATTAAGGCAGGCAGAGAAGCGGGAAATTGAGATAAAAGTGGCAGAGAAATGACTAACAAGGTCCTTTTAATAAAGACAAAAAACAAGCACGAGAAAGAGAGCAAGGGAAAAAGACAGATGTGTGTAGAGAGAGTGAAAGACAGAGCGCGATATAGGGAGACAAAGACGGGGAGATCATTAACACTTTCCTCTTAAGTCCATAGAGTCAACAAAGAGAGAATTTTTCAGAATACTGCTAGCCCTGCACCCATGTGGGCACATTATGTGTGTTCTCGTGTGTGTGTGTGTGTGTGTGTGTGTGTGTGTGTGTGTGTGTGTGTGTGTGTGTGTGTGTGTGTGTGTGT
>JAODLL010039784.1:0-21260 GCA_026546735.1 Forbesichthys agassizii
GAGAGAGAGAGAGAGAGAGAGAGAGAGAGAGAGAGAGAGAGAGAGAGAGAGAGAGAGAGAGAGAGAGAGAGACGCAGACGCAATCAATGCAAAACAGAGCTCAGCTAGAGAGGGGCTGGGTTGGCCAGAAAGCAGCCAAGAGCTTAATAACCTGTCCAGGGACTGCGGTTGAAAATTAGCCGGCACTTTAACAGAAATGTTGATTAATGTACATTGTTCCTGTAAAAATCAATCAATGAGTGAAAGAGAGAGAGGAGAGTGTTTCGTGAGGGGTTGAGACACGGGCGTAGCAGAGCAAGATTTGGAATTACATTTAAATTAGTTTCTTTCAACAAGCCAAACAAACTATAATTGCAGCCTGCTGATGCAATTAACTCTAAATGATGACTAGACAGTTGTCAGATTATGAGGCATAGTGTGTTGGCCAATTTAATAATTGACTGGTTGGCTGGCATATATCGTTCCATAGCATAATGTGTGGGCTGTACAGATTATATTTAGATGAAAGTTGGAACTTGTAAAATTGTTCCCTTGTGAAAATGATATCTTTGGAAGTATCTGTTACAGAAATACAAGCAAAATAAAATATGGTTAAAATGGTGTGATAGTGTTTGTGGGGCAGAACAGATTCCATGATCGTCTGGGATCACATCCCACTGGCCCTGAATATGTCCTGAGCAAATATATAGTGTTGTTGTGCTGCTGTTTATTCAGTAGTTAGGCTAATGCTGGCTGGCATTACATTATTGAATGTCAGAATGATGATTTAAGATTTAGAAGGCAGCACAGTTGTAGTTAGCTGTACAGCTCTACCTGCACTCATAATGTAAGTGTTGTATGTTGGTTAGTTCCGTGCCAGGTCACAGGGATCAGCCATTTGCAGTTGGTGGAGAAGATTTGGATCCTTTTGGGTGAGTACCTCTTGGGATAGGGTACGGTACATGTATAAATCACAGTAGCAATTAAAACATTATAGGAGTAACAATAGACCAAACTTAATGCTAAAGCACCTTCTCCAAATGTTCTTAGCTACAGTATTTATCTATCACTGATCTAATGAAATAACAGTTTATTCTACCAATAGCACACCAATGAAAGTCTTTCGGTTAGAAGCATACATAATAATAAAACACATATAGACAGTACATCTCTATCTATCTATCTCTCTCTAGGTATCGACCAGGTGGTGGCATGATCATGGACCCCTGGTCTGGAGGACACAGGCCACGTTTTAACCCATCCAGTGGGATCCCAGACATCCTGCCCCCTGGGGCCGTGCCTCCCGGGGCCCGATTTGACCCCTTTGGCCCTCCAGGAATCGCCCGGCCTAGGTGAGACACACACACGCTTGCACTAACCAGGAGTTAGAGTGTGTGTGACCTTGAATGAACACACACACACACGCACCGGGTGAAGGCCTCTAATTAGTGTCTCTCCATTCACTTCACAACAGAAGCCACAGGCCTTGGCAAAATGATCCAATCATGGCTATGGCTACGGATGTTGCTAGGCAACCGCTGACAACCTTTTTGAAACCTGTGTGTGTGTGTGTTTTCAGGCCAGACCCGGACCACCTCCCACCGCCAGGCTATGATGACATGTTTATGTAGACGCGCTGTCACCTGACCCCTGAGTGAGCATCAACTAATGTCTTCTGTTTAGCAGCCCTCTGTAATAATTGTTCTGTGATTAATTTTGGGGTATTGTTGTTTGTGTTGTTTTGGTTATTACAATATGAATTGATTTAGAGAGAAGAATGAAAAAAGTCTGTATTTATATCATTAGGATTCTCCATTTAGACAAAAGGCTTCATGGCCTCATGGCCTCGCTCTATGTTTGAATATCCCTGCTTGTAGAGGCTCCTGGCAATGTGCCCTTGAGCAAAACGCCATCCCTGCTCATTCCAAGTGGCGGTGTACACAATATGTGCCCTAAAATATGTAAAATAAATAGTGTTAACAAGATCTGTTTTGTTAAAAACCCTTCTCTACTATGTTGAAAGCAGAATCTTCTTTACTAAACTGTAAAGGACAGAAACTAATGAGATTGTCTTTAAGATATTGCACGTAAACATATTTAACTGATAAAGCTACTTCCATGAGAAGGCTGTTTCATTTCCTTCTAAACAAGGCACTTTTGGATACACTGAGGGAATATTATGTTTAAGATGTATCTCTGCATTTGCTTGTGTTAAGGCTTTTAAATAGGTTAATGAAGCATTTAATGCCAAAATACACCCAATAAAAATGTTGGACTATATGAACTGGGATAGTGTGTCAGTTTGTGTGGCTTAAAATATTATATTTGTATCTTATAAATAATAATTTATCACTCGCATGTATAATTCTACTGCACTGATTGTAGGGCTGGCTTACAACATCTTTTGTGTTACAACCAGCAATAGAATACAACATTAAAACATTATCATGTGCCAGTTAGCCAAAGGCCAGCTGCCATCTGCAGGGCCAGATATGCAGCACTTCAAACGGTCGCTACCTAAATACTGGTAATAAATGTTTTCTCATATCTGTTTACATGTGTACTGTATTATTACGCACACTGTTACCTCATTTGACGGAGTCTTCCTCTTTGGAGTGGCCTATCCTTGGATAGTTTGTAACTGTGCGAGACAGAGTATGTGTTAGCCCAGTGGAGTCAGATTCCTGGGCACCATCATCCCACACCCAAAAGAAGCCCGCACACTTCAGAGCACCCCGTGGAGGGTGCTCTGTGGCGTATTCCAAGCTGCCATAGAACAGGATGATCCGGTTCTGCACACATGCCGTACTGTCAAATGTTTCATGAACATCTGGCTCTGGTGCCACTGCTGGTGCTGATCACAGCGAAACATCATCTGCAGAGAGCAGCCTCCCTGTACATGTTGAAATCGCAGGAAAATATCAAAAATGTAAGAGACACCACTGGTTAGAAGAAAAGGGACATAATATAAAGACCTGACAAGATGTCCAACAGCAGTGTGTGTTTGTGTACCGGAGAGATTGAGAAGAGAACCCTCTATGCCATGTTTGCATTTTGATAAAGACTTTAATGAGCATGATTTTCTAAAATTTTACTCTTATATTTTTGTTTTTCTGCATGTAGGTTTATATGAGATTCGTGAGGGTTAGCCTATATAGCCTAAGCCTACTGTGCGTCTTTCAGAACACTTGTCTGGCTGCTAAGATCCCAATTTTGTTTATAGCATATAGCCCTCTTTCCTCAGTTATATTTGTGCTTTGCATTTCTCTCAATGTTTCTTTATTTTCTCCCTCTACCCATCTCTGCATGCAGTTATCTCTTTCCCTCTACTTGTTTTAAACCTTTATTCTGTTTTTTCCCATCTTCTGTTCTTCCAGCACCCTAATCTGTTTTTTTTTAATGTATTTACTTTTTCAAATATTCATCCTACCATTTTCCACAAAACAAATACAACTCTCTCTTCAAAGCCATAGGCTGCTCCCTCAGAAGCTCCGCCCCCCCCAAAGTGGACACAAATGGTAAAGGCTGGTATGGTGTGTGGTGCAGCAGGCGGGTTATGTGACACCATGTGCGAAGGAGAGGAGCAGGAGGGGTTTTACCTAAATGTTGCCATCTAAAGGTCAAACAATGAATAATCAGAGTAAGGTGATGCAGATTTATAATTTAGCAAATTAATTTGATTATTGCAAAATAATCTAAATTAAAAGTAAATTCTATGCATCAATAGATAAGCACATGAGCACAAACCTATCTAGCAATTTTCTGCAATTATATTTTATCTGTCCTCTTCTCTTTCTGTCTGATCTCCACATCAATGCAATTTTCACCTTTTATTCTCTCTCTGTGATGCTGCTGTTATTCCCAAAGGCTCCAGGCAGTCAGCTATCTCTAGCTAGCTATATCTTGCTTCCAGCTAAGGCTCAGAACCGCAGCTGAAGCACACACATGATACGACCCAGTTATCTACATTACACCTCTGCCATGCACACACATCACTGTGCTGTTCGCCTCTGCATACACGTTCCGTTCATTGTCTGGAACACTTTAAAGAGCTTACTGCAATTCTTCAGGTTAGAGTGAACCAGCCGTTACAAACCATGCTTTTAGACCCAGAAGAAATCTTGTGAACCATATTCCTATTAAACAAATATGCTTTACAAATAAAGGTCAATATTAAATACTCGATTTTTATGATGATTTTATAGATTACAATATGTAAATCTATAAATAGGAAATATGACTGCATTGATCTAAAGAAACGTTAAATCCAAAGCAGTTGTTTTCTCCTAATAGCAAGTCGTCTTTCTGTGGGTTGAAACATTGACAGCTGGATAACGTGTCAGACTCAGAGAATGAAAGAGGTGTTAAGAGACAATGGGAATGATTGAGCAGATCGATGCTTGCCAATGCACTTCAGACAGACAGACAGATAGATAGATAGATAATGTAACACTATTTTCATGAGTTGAAGTCAATTATTTTGTTATGTATAAAAATGTTTTCTCTCAAATTTGGTCAACACATTTGTTATTCATATTAGTAAGCACTGACGTGTGGCATTCAAGATGCTGATTAAACAGAATGATTATTGCACAGGTGTGTGGATTGGTCACAATAAAAGGCCACACTAACTTGTGAAAAAGGGTGTGAAAACAAGTGTATTTATGGTACAATCTGAAACACTTCCCTCCACACACACACACAGGCACCTTCAAAAAGCTAGACTTGTATAAAGACAACCAGAGGAGATAATATCATAGAGCGTTTTCTATTAAATTGTCTCTAAAGTCCTATAAATTATTTGGCAGCATCACTCAGCCATGGGTGTCTCAGTCTCAGAAGAGTCACTTTCATAAAAATGTAAATGTTTCTTGGCTGAATGACCATGTGAATGTTCCAAAGAGAGAAGAATATGACGGAAATTATAAGACATTTTCTATCAAATTAATTTGCATGACTAGTTGTTCAAATCAAAATAAGATGGTAAATGGAATGCATTTATATAGAGCTTTTATAAGGTTCCAGCCACTCAGTGCTTTACAATATTGCCTCACATTCACCCATTCACACATACATGCATACACCAATGGTGATGTCAGCCATGCAAGGATCCATCTAACCACTGGGAGCGATTAGGGTTGGGTGTTTTACCCAAGGACACCTTAACACCGAGGAAAAGTTAGTGGGGTTCAAACTAGCAACTTCTCAATCACCGGAAATAGATGATCTAATTATTCTTACTATAAGGATATAGGGCACACTCACAAAGAAGACCATACATACACAAAGTTAGATCATGCATGACTGTCATAGTTTAGAACCCATATGAAACCAATCATGGATCTACACACTTACACAGACTATCTTATAAACAACAGCAAAACAATCATTTATTGGTCATGTAAACAAAACAAGATGTAAAAATCAACTTCACTGTTACATAATACAGCTTCTCAATATACCGCCATCACATTGTCACACACTTAAACATGCAGATTCACCAGCCTATACTTAGGCACCCAGTACAGTACATATTCTGCCTCAGAATGTCAATGACATCTGAGGCAGGATATACATTTCTGACTAATTTTAAATGGAGCAATGTTGTTAAAGATATCAACTAATAAAAGGATGAACTTGTTATCCATTTTGTTTTAAATTCCACATTAAATAGTTATAGGTAATATCTATATCCAAAATTCATAAAACGATGGTGATGGATGCGTTTAGCCTTTCAAAATTACACTTGGATCAAATTTCAGGGGAATTTTTGGGATAATTCCGTTTTGCATATGATTGTTGACGATTTGTTTGACGGGTTAAAATGAATGTAAATGTTTTACAAGTAAACACACACTGCTAATGGATCCATATCAACTACACCTAAGCATTCCACACAAATAACTGTGTAACACATTGTCAAGCAGATCAGATCAATTGCATCTTAAAACCCCTTTTCATTTGGTTGGTATGAGGAACAGCAAAACCTATTTAGACCATTAAAGCCTTTCCTAAACAAAGTAATATTGGGGCAAGATTCCTACATGAAATCCGATATGTAACTATAAAAAGCAAATATTTGCAATCTGATCTGTGTCACAGAGTTACATATACCCAGAAAAATACAGAAGATTATCAGATCATATCGTAGATCACAAAACAGTGTCAAACACATCATAGCATTGTTTATAATCTGATTGGAACATTAGCAATAAATGTCAGGCCACATTTACTGTATGTGCTTTCTAAATTCTGGTGGTTAAAATGCAACTGGTAATAATTTTTTATCAACAAGCCAATTATATATTGTATCCAGCCTTGACGTTTTTGGTTTTGCACACAAATTACAAAAATAATCAACAATGAAGTTCCCAGTTATGTCTGTTGCAATGATTCACTGTTTCAGTCAAACTGGACCTTTGAATCTGTCCAGTTGCTTGGTGAAATCAATTACCAGGCACATTTATAAGTGGTATTACAACCCCAGTCACTGGAACAGCCTAGAGGCCTGATTTGTCACCCTTGATGTTCACATATTAATTATGATTATCCAGGTAGTTTAGTGTACGCAGTAGAATCCTCATTCTGAATGCCATGTAACTCACCCCAATTTCCCAAGCTAATGGAGAGCACCTATGTTCACACAGTTATGTTTCTGTGGAAACAGTTTCACTGTCAGGTCCATAAAACAATACTTAATTGTTACATTATATGGTTTTACTTCCAGTATACATTAAAGTATATCATTACATCATATAAAGCATCAGCAGTAATATACATTTCTTGGGTTTATCAATTGCAATGTCCAATTTTATGGGTGGTGACATTGCAGTTATTGCCTTTTTCCAACACAAAGAACTTGGTGTAAATTGCTATTTCACGGAAGCAATGAAGCAGAGATTAGAGGGTATGGGCGGGGATTAATGTCAGCATGTTGCTGATGAAAACCTTGTATCTCCAAAAAGTCAACACAGGAAAATGCAGTACAACAGCATCTCCTTTCTAAAAACACAAGTTTCAACTTGTTTCAGTCACTAGTCATGAAACCTCAAAGCCCATTAACAAAATACCACAATATCCCTTTCACTGAATGAGTGAGCAGACAGTATGCATATATGTTAAAAAACAGAATGACCATTGTAAGTAATATATCACTTTCTTGCTAACTATTAACCAATTAGCCTTTATACTGTGTACATTCAATATGTTGAGAGAAAAAAAAAAACAGAAATCTTTTCTATAGTGTGCACACGGCAAATATATACAATATTTATATATGACATGCATGACTCATTATGGAAAATTAACTGCCATTTTGCATTGTGGCAATGCTTGTGCCTTGTGCATTCATATAATTCCTTAAGTAAAATGCTACACCTGTTTGTGTTTTACAATTGTGCATACTACGTACATGCATTTACCCAGTTCAAAAAGCCCAAGGACAATTCATCTAAAAACCTAATTGGAGAGGGAATGCCTGACAAGTTAACCTTTACCGTCCTTCATTATTTTGCACTGTTGTGATATGCTTTGAGAGGGAGATGATCACTTAGCCTGCATACATTCACACATTGTAAATATTACCTTAACTGTGTTCCCTGCAGTAGACAAAACAAAGTACCTGCAATTAGCGAGACTCAAATTCCAATGGTTAGCAATTTCCAACAAAATAATATTGTATTAATGACATATTGCAGCTTTAAGACAGTGGTTGTTTTCAGAATGACCCACTCCCTGTCTTATCCTCACCATAGGGGATGCAAGATACAAAGAGTTTTGAGACTTTTCCATTGGTTGAATCTGGACCTGGTAACCGTCATGAAATAAATACAACTATGTGAATTTGTAACATGGAAGTAAACTGTAATGCTGTAATGGGATTAGTTTCCAGAATCTTGCTCAGTGAAAGTGTCCATTAGCAGAAATTGTATATTGTAGCAGCAAGGTATAAATGTCTGTGAAAACAATCTTGAAATATTGCAACATATATAAAAGGTTTACATTCAACAAACACTGTTACCTGTAGGAGTTGATCAGAATACACCTGCCCAACACCACAAGAACATTATACTGCTGTGAACTATGCAAAATTACCCTGGTCCCTTGAAGATTAACCAAATGCTACATTTCAACATTATGGGTAGTATACTACCTAGAAATACTGTGAAATTAGGCAAATGCAGGGTTCGGTGCCTTTTGTCTACTATACACCATTGTTGTAGCACAGCACAGTACAATTTACTTTAATGTCCAATGCTGTTTGGTATGTAGGTTATCTTCCTTTTAAGTAGCCATTCCTTCATGTTCCTCATGTTTTGAGTATGTATTCTTAACAAGCATCCACTATTGTCCTAAGCTTTCAAAATGTTTTAAGTCAATGTCTCCCTCATAGTTTGAGGAATTTCTAGGTATTTTAAACCATTGTGTGTCAAAACCCCTATTACATTATGTGTACATACTGTACAATACATTATATTTAGAAAGACAACATTTATTTAATGTAATTTAAACATTGATATTATCTGAAGAGTTTCATTGTGAAAATCCTGTACGGGTATTGTAAAAAATGTTCTTATATTATTTACAGTATATACTGTATATAGTGATGTTAGCAGTTTTGTAACTTGAACTCATTATGATGAATGTGGACTTTGTACATGCCGCAGTTTCTTTACCCGCTGGGTCAAGTCTGGATTGACAAAAACATATGCTCACACCATAATGTACTTGTGTACTGAGGATAAATATTTGTACAAAATGGCACTGGCATTTATTTATAAATGTGCTTAAACAATCTCCGGCCATTTGCCAGTTCTAATGGGAGGGGTAGCAAGTGAACCTTGGGATATTATCTATTTACTTGTCCTGGTGAATGGGAATTGTTTGCAGTCGTTGCATCCTAAATGTCTTAAACCTCAGGTGAAATTATTGGAGAAGATTTTAAAGGCAGGGTCAGTCATTCTCGAGAACGGCTGCTAACTTCGAGTTTGTTACATATGTTCGCGTCGCTTCAGCTCAATTCAGCTCTACCACGATCGCAATTCAAAAGAAAATGTGTGACTTCAAAGTCATTGCATTTAGCCACACCCACATGGTCGCTGATAAGTTTGCCATCCAGATGGCTTGAGCAAACGCTAATGTGAACAGGGTTTCCCTGGAAACGGCTAGTCTACAAAATACTCAAAATTAACAGAAGCAGTGAAGCTCTAATATTACAAGTTTATGTATAAGATTAGTTTGTTTTTGCATTATTTCCAATGAAATGTAGATGAAGAGTGTATGCCATCGGTTATGGCTTTCACTTAAAATGGGACATAAAACAGAGTTCTGCTGTTATAACCTCACAAGGACTTTCCAGGACATCTGAGAACTATTCCACCAAGAGTCCTTGATATAAATAGACAATTTCTATGGTAACAGAGTCATTGCTCTGCCGACAGAATAAAGATTGATTTTCTCTGTGTGTCGGTAACCGGACTACTCATGTTCGGTCTTGACATTCAAACATGTCAGGGTCCAGGGAAGGACATGCTCTTGTTTTATTGTTGATGCAGCCTGCTCATTGTCTGTTAATTCCTCCATTCATTAATTTGTTTGATCAGCTTTCATTCACAATTATAGCTTCATAGCTTGATTTAAAAATAAAAAATAAATTATACTGTGGATAGAACCAGTGCACAATCATACAATCATAGTTCTTTAATACATTTGCCAGCATAAAAACATATTTAGAATTGACTTACTGATAAATGTGCTTTTATTGTGACATACACATAGCAAAATGTGTTCTTTGCATTTAACCTATCCATCAAGGGAGCAGTGGGCAGCCACAGGGACCAACTCCAGATAGAGGCCAGTGTCTCTGGTCAAGGGCACTGAAAGGAGAGAGTTAACCTGACAGTTTTTTTTTATGTGGGGGAAAGCAGAGCAAACCCACAAAGAACATGCAAACTACACACAGAAAGGCCAGGACGACCAGGGTTCGAACCTGGGACCTTCTGTGAGGCCACGGTGCTGCCCACTGGGCTACCGTGTCACCAGTCACTACATATCACACTATAACGTAACCTTTCCTAAAGGGTAATTTTTCTGCCTCCATTCTACCCAGTCACCAATTATGTTTCCTGAAATCCCATTGTGTCCAGTTCTGTGTGGCTAGTGTTAAACCCACCAATCAGAACAGTCCTGCCATGTATCCCGGCGACAGTTAACTAGCTCCCAGTCCCTTTGTTCTGGTATTTTCCTTTTAATTAGGATCTGCGGTTCAAGACCCGCTTAATCTCTTTTGACAGGAAGCCATGTTAAAAGGGTTCTCCGTGCTTGTTACAGGAGGTTTATAAAAGGGACAGTCAAGCACACTGTTAGCTCTGAGTGAATGTTCCCTGTTTCAGTGTTCTATCAGCCATAAGCTTTAGAGAACCTTTAAATGACTAGCACCAGTTGCTACTGATTTGGGGTCTACAGTGAAAAACAAAGCACATTGGGGTTAAGAGAACTAATGCTTTTTATAAAGGGGCCACAATAAAACTTTGCTGACTAGACCATGCACCTCTGTCTGGGCATGTGCACATCACACACAGCCAGCCTTAACATACGTTGTCTGAGATACAGCGCCAGCAAACTGTGTCAAGACCCGTCTACTTGATAGGGGAGGTACAATATTTTGATTTACATGCACGACTACATAACTAAATAATCAAGTTGTACATTACAATTAGACGAATCAACATAAGACTGAAATTATTAAATAAAGCACTGCACTAGTGTTGCACGGGAAATACGGATACACTTGTGAGTGGCAATGCTAAAAGGCCAATGAAAATACTACCACACATCCTGATAGTAGACAAGCTTACAGGGGTATATGTATCGGACGATCAGCACGAGTTGATTACGTGATGTTGTGTTAATGGACTGAGACTTCACCCTGTTTGACTGACCTCTCACATCCCTGACTCCTGTCAGTTAAAGTAGGCTTAATATTGCACCTGTTAGACAGGATAACTGATTGGTTTATTACAGTGTTGCCATCAGCCATTTCTCAGAGTGGTCTAATCAGCCAAGTTATCGGAGATGCCTGTCTTTACGGACCATTTAAGACCCATGGGAAGCCAAAATACAGTATCTTGATACAAACTCTATCCATCCAATCACTTCTGGTGAATTTCACTAAAGCAGCACATTGAAAGGAATTATTTTTGTGTCCCCATTTTGTGAGCACAGCTACATTGCTACCAGAAATTGCCTAACAATAATGCCGTCACTGTAGTATGCTGCCATTAATTTAAACAAAATAACAAGAGAGGAAATAATTGGTAAAGAGTTAGTCAGGAGAGCGTCCAGGAAGTTTATTTTAGTAGAGCAATAATGCTTCACTAGTGTTCCTAGAAGTTTAGCCTTCAGATATGAACAGCAAAAGTGAACACCATTTTGTCATCATTATAATGCCTCATTGCACTGCCAATGAATCTATGTCATATTAAGAGATATTACTTTAAAAACAGGCACACCGCATTAAGTCACCATTAAAGTTAGTTTGCAGTTAATGAAAAGATTCTAACTGTAATTAACATACAGTGTCATGCTTTCAACTGCCTCTTAAAATAAATAAGTGGCAAGCAATCACAAACAAAACAGTGTATTGAAGGCACATGGGCCAGTGGGGCTGTTTATATCTGTCCTGCCATCCTCTCTGGCAAGCCAACCACTCCAGTTTGACAGCTGTCAACTCCCTGTGTACTGACAATTATATTTTCTCCAAGACCACATATTATAAAAAGTGATCTAAATACAAAGGCTCTCAGACTGAATAATATTTGTATTATATAATATATATACTGTATATAGGAGCAAAACATACTTTATTTAGAAGCATGCCTAAAGTGGCATATTTGTTCTAAAAAGTCTAAATATTTAAAAAAATGAAGGTCAAAATGAACTGGTCTATATTCTATTCATTGGCAGACTGAGGTTGCTTATTCAAATATGAGCTTTAAACTATAACTATAAGCGCTGATTACTTCAATTCAATATGTTTTCGCATTTAGTAATCCTTAATATTTCTCATGTTTGGTTTTACATAGCTGTAATATTAGTTTTCTCTAAAACCTTTACGTCAAAAATAGTTATGTGACGTGTGAACGTGTGTGTGTCTGTGTCTGTGTGTAGGCGGTGTTGAAAAGGCTCAGAGTGCATTGTGGCTAGAGTAATCTTGTCTATTGAGCGCACTATATAGATCCTAACACATTAACATATCATATTTATGTATTATATTATTTACAGTGGCTGCATTACTCATTAAGGCATATTGTATCCTAACATCACAATAATACGTGTTTACATTTAATATAGACTGGTTAGCATCCAAGCACCCAATAGGAAGAATTCTGTAAAAGTGTTATAATGCTCTGCCCATAAAGCAGCATGTAAACATTTAACCAAACTGTGGACATTTTAAATGAAGTCTGTGAGGTTTTATCGTGACAGCAAAGAACATACTATATGTTTGGGGCAGTCGTAATGTTAAGCAATTGCAGCAACTCTGAATAGACCTTGAACAATCAAACGCCTTAACTTCCATACATATTTGTATGTTTTGGACCAATACGTGTTTACAGCAGTATTCATTTTTAAACATGGTAGATAGGTTGACTCTGTGATACCACTGAAAGTGATGCTAACAGAATGCATTTATTTTCAAAGTAAGAAGAAAGAGGGGCAATCATTTTTAAATGGCAACACATTAGCTCTGTCTCTAAAACTTGACACAGTGTAAAGTTTTAAAGACAAAACCAATATGTGATGTGAGGACATCTCAAGAAAGATAGTGATTCCGCAGCCGTTCCCTTTGACTCTTTTGTTTTGCAACAATATCTGTATATCTGCATGACAAAGAAAAGCATTACTGTAAATGGAAAATCATTGCCCCTGATTCTCTGAAAGCTAGCAGGACTTTCTGTGGTAACAACAGGCATCAACAGCTGGCTTCTACAATGTGCTTTTTTTATTAAACAGATCTCAATATTTTATTATTACATTGGAACTCTCAATTTTCTGTACATGACCTTACATATCTAAATGTGCTCTTATCCACATCACTGGAGAAGGCTTACCTCTCTGTGTATAGACAACCCAAGTAAAATCCATTTTGATGAAGAATAGCTCCTTTACGACTGGTTTAAAGTAGATCCCTCTAACTGGGCTTGAAGTCCCGGTGCCTCCTCCTCCACGACGAGCCTTAGCTGCTACCTGCACCGCTGTGCATCCCCGCTGGAAGGCAGGGCCGCCCGCCACAGCAGAACGCCACGCCCGCAGAGCGAGAGCCGTTTCCTCAGGTCAAAGGGCGCAGTGTTCCTAGTCGGTGCCGCGCGGAACAGCCGAGGGCGAGGAAGCCTTCCCTCTGGCGTCCCGGCTCAGTCCCGGTTGTTCCCGGCTGGTCCCGGCTGGCACGTCCTCGCCCGCTTCCCCGCCCTCCAGCAGCTCGCCGCTGGCCAGCTGCTTCATGCGGAGGTTGATGGAGCCGTAAGTCCTCTTGGGGCGGACAAAGGTGGCCCGGCGGCGGTGCATCTGGCCGCGGCAGATGGACACCATGAGCAGGACGGACAGCAGCATGCCGCCCAGGGTGAGCAGGCCCAGGCCGGCGATGATGCACTTGTCCAGGTGGGCGCCCAGCTGGGCGTAGTACGTTTCCAGGCGCTCCATCTGCCGGGCGCTCACGGTATCAGGGTCCACCCGGGCCTCGCGGGGGATGGCGTAGGCTATGACCACCAGCACGATGCCGCTCACCAGGAACACCAGGGCCGACACGAAGCCGTAGTCCGCCGTGCGCTCGTCCAGGTGGCGCAGGGCCTGCGCGTCTTCCTCATGACCCCCGCCTCCCCCTCCTCCTCCGACCTCATCGTCGTCATAGCAGCAGGGGGAGAGAGAATGCAGTTGGTGGTGTTGGTTGCCCTGGGAGAGATAAGAAACAGTGGATGAAAGGAAGGAAGGAAGGAAGGAAGGAAGGAAGGAAGGAAGGAAGGAAGGAAGGAAGTTGACGTACTATTATTTAAAAACAGCTACATTATTGGTCTCATTTCTCAAATAAATAGCTGTACAGCTTTTATGGAGAACCATTCAATTCCATTGTGCCCTGAAATGTGAATACTCACTGAATCACTGCCTAATCCACTTTGATACCAGTGCATTAGTCATTGACCAGATTGGGTGAAGAAAGCACAGTGAAGTTGGACAGTTTCTCCATTTGCTCCAGTTCCAGAGAACAAGCTGTAATTCTAGCACACTTGAGTCATAGATAAAACACCTGGAGAGCTATTAGGCCTAATTATGCTTTAAAAGCATGCGCATTGGAGAATTGATTAAAGGTATAGTAAGGGATTGTTTGCCAATACACTCCTCGCATCAAATATCTCCTCGCAGTCTGCTAGGTTACCGTTGTCTATGCAAGCTAAAAAATATAATCTGTTGTTTCTACACAGCCCTGGCTCTGTGAATAGGAACAAAACCTTCATAAAACCTTCAGGATTTAGGGGGTCATTTTTACCCGAACCCTTAGTCCTTAATGGGTTAATATAGGCTCTAAGGGAGAACGCAGGGATTCACAAGGCAAGTGCTTCCAACTAACCCACCTTGCTGCTGACCTGCGGCGAGCACCCAGAGCGGTCTGGGGGGCACCCCGCCCACCCCCGCGAGTTGCCCTGTTCCTCGTCCTCTTGGTACGAGGCGTTCTCGAACCCCCGGGCGCCACAGGCAGGGGTGCTGCTCGCTGGGGCAAGACCGGCCGGCCTCTCCTGGGTGTGGTCGTGTCTCCGGCCTCCTCCAGACCCCAGCTCCCGGAGCTCTACCACGTTAAACGAGGACTTCATTGCGTGCTCATGTCGCTGAAACCACCTCGCCCCTCATGACCTTATCAGGCAGAAACATCAGGCAGGCCAACAGACTAACAGATGAGATAAGGTTTTATATGATATTAAACATGGTATATTACAGTACAAAATTAAATAGATATGACAATTTAACAAATAGAGATCAGTAGATGAAAGTATAAAATACTCAAATACACTAAAAAGAACAATGACCATTATTTGAACTATGACTATCAAGACCTGACCCCGCCCAACCCCACAAGTCCCCCGGTTCCTTGTCCATGAACTCCACCAGTGTATTTGTACATTTGACAAAATTGTAGAAATTGAGTGCTTGTACAGAAGAAGGCCATGTCTGTATTCAAATACATTTTTTCTTATGTCATATTATACTTGTCTGAGATACTGAATTTGGGGTTTTCATGAGATGTAAACTGTAATCATCAAGATTAAATCAAATACATGCTTGAACTATTTAATTTTGGGTGTAATTAATCCACGATATATATGAGTTCACTTTGTCAATTGAGTTATTGGCACAATAACTCAATTATAATTACTTATACTAAGATGTTTAAGGTTTTAATCACTTTAGCTACAGGATTATGTTGAGACATTGCAAATTAATAAGAATATTGTGCACTCTTTCCCTCCTAATTCTGCACCCTTCACAGGAACATTCTGCTACATTAACCTACACCCTCAAGCTCTAACCAACGGATTTTTATTAGAAGCTAATAGTGTCATCAGGAATAGAAAATTATGCCACCTACTATCATACCACCAACCACCAGATCCCCCTAGGGAGTCCAAACGTGTCTATAATGCGAGAGGTAGCCTATAAGGAGCTTAAGGTTTCTCGGGTAAAACATATACATTTTAAAATGAATGATGGTGTTTGATGTCGTCTGTCAACAGAGATACCATCCCTTTTTTATTGACCTTGTGATGCCATCACATCACATACACGTCGGTATCATGTGGTTCGCTAAAACTACGATTCAGATCTGGGATAGATAATGTCTTTAGCCGGGAAAGACGAAATAACGGTGGGATGATAGGATAGAAGGCATAGCCGTACGGGTAACCTGTAATATATCATAGCTACGTATCCCAACCTGACATCATCGGATTAACATAATCACGGGTTAGAATCTGATATCCAAGAACCAACGACAGGGATGACATGCCTCGGTAGAGAGAAATATAGCCAGTTCCACAGTCTGTATTTGCTAGCCCACCGATGTGATAATATGCCGGGTTCAAATAACCTATAGCAGACGCAAACAGTAAGCTAATGTCACACATCAGTTTACGTAAACAGGTTTTTGCTTACCTGGTGGCAAAACTCAGACTAGCAGGCAGGGGTCCGGAATCCAGTTGTAGCTATCGCATGATTCGCATCCAGAGATTGTATCTGGAAGCGGAGGAGGAGGGAGAGGGGAGAGTCTACTATAGAGAGAACGAGAGACCCGAGTAAGCGAAACTAGCCATGCGCAGTGTCCCGTGGTGTGTGTGTGTGTGTGTGTGTGTGTGTGTGTGTGTGTGTGTGTGTGTGTGTGTGTGTGTGTGTGTGTGTGTGTGTGTTTGTGTGTGTAAGGGGGGTGTTTGCCTATGTTGAGGCATATGGCCATTGGCCACACGACAGCAAATTCCATGTGCCTGAATAGCCTGACAGTGGTCCCCAGATTGAGGACTGCTGATGTAAAGTCCGGTATTCAGGTGCTCTCTCCATGTGGTTCTGATCTTTCATTCTTGGGGTGAATGAGTCAAGTCAGGTCCACTGGCAACAATATTCATCACTGAATTGCCTGTTTTGTAAAAATCAGAGCTATATCCAGGGTTGGGAAGTAACTGATTACATGCAGCCTAATCAGATACTTACAGTTCAGTTACATGTATCAGTTACTGTAAAAGTAAAAGTAACTGTAATCCATTACAGTTAACAGCTAAAATAGTGGAATCAGATTACAGGTATTTAAAAATATATATATAATTACTTCTAGGACTACTTTAACATTTAAAATTGAAGTTTGCAAAAGAAAATTGCATAAAGCAATCAGCTGTTCTCTTATAACCTTTTATTAGAGTAAGTCAATAATTGAAATTATATCCTACTTTATATTGAGCACAAAAATAGAAATAGTTGGTGCTCCAACTGAGTAAATAGCTTTGAATGACAAATAACAGTGTTTAGGCGTGCAATAATCTAAAAGTAATGGAAATTAATCAGAATACTTTTACTAAATTTAGGTAATCCAAAAAATTATGATACTGATTATAATTTTAGTCTGGAAACTATTAAATGTAACGGATTACATTTACAAAGTAACCAACCCAACCCTGGTTGTAGCCAAAATAATAGCTGCAGGAGTGTATTTGAGTCACATGATATAATAGGCCTATCGTGGCATCAGCCAACAGGAGAACCAGGACAAGAAAAAGTTGTCCTATAGTATAGGCTAAGGATACTATAAAATATTAAGGGTAAGAGCAGAGATAGTTACAAATATTTATTGTCATAATGGGCCACATAAAATAGGCTAGCAATCTTTTAAAATATACTACTACAAGCCTATTGAATAATACAGGTCAGCACTTTGTTGAGCCTTTAGTGGTATGGAATTTTATATTGATTCCATCTTTGCACATTAAATGCAGTATATGCACTATTCTTGGTGACTCTCCTGCTCTTAAAGTTATAAGCAAGCAAGCTATAGGTTATCATTTAAACAAAAGTTAGGCTACTTATTTCTTTGTCCTCTACGTTTGACCCATAGCAGCCCAATAGAGCAGTATAGACACAATCACACATTTACCCAGAGACCAACTCCAGATTTGTACATAGGCCTTGGGCAATGGCAGGTATATTAACCTGTCTCTGGGGAAAGTGGAGCGCTGCAAGAAAGCCCATGTAGACGAGAATGTGCACACTCCACACAGAAAGCCCATGTAGATGATAATGTGCACACTCAGGCAGTTAAGTATGAAGCGAGGACCTTCTTGATGTAAAGCAAGAACTTCTGGAACCAGAAAGAAAATACACGTAGCCATAATTCAGAGCAGATGTTTGACGTGGCCTTTGCGTGACTTGTATCTCTGCCCCTCTGAGCACCATAAAACGTTTCCATCCTCTCTGCAGTTTTGTTACATACATTAAGTGCTATGCGGAAACATAACATTTTAAAAGCACACTTACCAATAATTATACAGAATAAAAAGAGAACCATGATAAAATAATAGTCCTCAAGTTCTAAAAGCATCTTGTAAGGCATTAGGGTGCCACATCCCCGCTTATGGAACTACTGATCTAATTATGCTTAACATGTTTACAGTCAGTCTATCATTATTCTGAATAAGATGAAGTGTTAAGGACAACAAAACTATTAATATTATAGCTATATTTAGCTAATCTAATGAAACAAATGGGGACTATCTAAAACAACAGAGCAGACTAGATTATTTTTTTTAATTTGTGCAAAACTCAAATCTAGTTACCTCTGAATGTCGCAAATAAATGAAACTGATTAATGTGGGGAGTGACAAGCTTGTTAAATGAAAATATCCCACGTACAAAGTAGTACAATAACTAATCACCAGAAACATAAGAGAATAAATCAGGAGCATACAAAGTGTATTTATGATTTAATTGAAACACTTACATAACTGATTCTTTTGAGTTTGTCATTATACATAAAAAAAGATAGACACTTAATTTCAGGTGCAAGTTATATCAATTATGAAAATACTCCCCAGATTTATTTCAGCAAAGAATACAATAAATTGTATGAATGTGCTTAGGTTCTTTGATTACATAACATTACGATGAAACAAAGGTTAGCCCCTCCTTATGAGCATATTGACATTGTGTGTGTGTGTGTATATATATATTCACACACATATATTCACACACACACACACACATATATAAAATTTTCACACACACACACACATATATATATTCACACACACACATATATATATTTATACTTTTTTTTTTGTTTAACAAATGTTAGGAAAACAACTGCAGTACAAGTGTTTAGTGCATTGTATAGCCATTGACAAACAATAATTAAAGTCCTGATTCTCTATGGCTTACATTTAAGTGAGAAGATCTGTATTTCTTCCTGTTTATATACACTTGCATTAAATTCAGGCTTATCTAATCATGGTGCTTTTATGATTGTCAGGAAACTGAAATAAAATGTCACTTTGTTTTAGACTTTCATGTAGTTTCCCCTCATAAGATCAAACAAGAGCTCAGAAATCCAATTTCAACAGCAGCAATAAAACAATTTGAACATGGTATGTTTACAAATGTGGGTAGAGCTGTATGAATACAGCAGTGCCACCCAGTGGAAGAAGATAGAATTAAAATAGAAAAGATACGTGTAGATACTACACAATACCAGCAAGATGCTTCAACCAGTAAACCCAGAATCAGCTCACTCACACAAACATGGCTGCTTGAAGCCATATATGAAAATAGGAAAATAGTAAAACACATAAAAAAAGGGATACAATTATTAGACAACATTCTTAAGAAATAAAACCTGTACAAAAATAGACCTGTACAATAGTAGAGACAAGAGCAATACTGCACTGGCTACAATGTTAATACCTGTAGAAAATAAATCATGCTTAATGTGTCATATTGGTTTAGTTTTCACTCAGTGTATGTTTCAAATCATTTCTGACCAGGTGTACACAAATTCAATTCTACACTAAAAATCCCAAATAAATATCTTATGCCAAGATTAATTAATATTATTGAAACAATTTGGTTAAAGCCTTGAATTTAAAACACTGGTGCGTAATCCGCCCCCCACCTGAAAATTATATGTATATAACGAATTAATTAAAAGTTGTATATTTTCTAAAACAAATTATGGGTATTTTTGTTTTGGAAATTAGGACCCTTATGTCCTTGTTGTCCCTACATTTCTCCTTTGAGCAGTTACAGTAGCATTAAAAAGGATATAATTGTGAACTAAAGTATCTGTGCCGTATAGTAATAATCTATCCCGTCCCACAAGATGGATTTCTGCCTCTTTGAACCAGCGCCTGTCTGCCTGCCTGTCTGCCTGCCTGTCTGCCTGCCTGCCACCATTTACAAGCCAGGCTCTGTCTGTCTCATCTCAACTGCAGTGTCTCTGTGCAGACTAGAGACTCTGTCTCTCAGACACAACGTCCTGGAGACGCTTCAGCAGGACGTCTGGACTACTGCTGCTCTCGGAGCAGGCCCTCTTGCTGGGGGAGTCGCACGCTGATGACATCAGCATGTCGCCCTCCATGTTGAAGGCTCTCTTCCGACTCCCACAGCCCTGGCGGATCATGCGGTTTATGTCGGAGAGCTCCTGGATTAAACACAGCACCATTATAGCTTGAACGTTGTTATGTTTTACACAGCAGCTAGCCATTATCAACATATAACTATCTACTTTTTTCAATGCGGAAATAAAGCATTCAACTTATATTGTTATTAGGGCTGCACAATTTGACCAAAAAGTTATATTGGGATTAGTTTGGCAAAATTGTTATTGTGATTGCAATATAGTAAGCAGCTATCATAATTATGTTTCCTTTCTGATCAAAGCTTAGAAAGTGTTATGTACTATTTTTTAAATATAGCAAAATAACAAATATTTTCTAAAGATACAATACAGTATATCCTAAACAGAGAATTAATTGATGCTGGCGTGCATAGTGTGACATAGTGGCTAAAGGTCATATAGAACCACTTAAATTAGCACAAAAAGAACCATAAGTAATAAGGTAGTCTACATGTATTTTAAAATTATATGTAGACTATTAAGCAAGTTAAATAAATCTCAGAATGACATCTACATTTATGCAAAGTATAAAAAAAGGCTTTTCTGCCAGTCAACCAAAGAAAATTGGTCTTCTCAAGTTCGGAACAACTGAATATCTGCTAAAATTATCTTCTTGTGTCTTGTGTGTTTGCCAGAGACTTGACGTGTTTTTGGATTCTGTATCGCTCCAGTAAAACAGGTAGGCTATTCAATTAAGCCTGGGCTCAAAAAGAACACTAGCACCTTGATCACAGACTATTACAGTAGAATTTAAAAAAAATATTTTTTTTTTAGATTTTATTATTCTTTATGTTTACTGGTCAATGATTCAGTATTGGAGGTTCTGGGAGGTGTGTCGTGGATTGGGTTATTTAGTGCTTCTGTGGTGTCGTCTCCGAGGTTCCTCTAATGGTGGCGACATGGTGGTGTATGGTTGGTGGGCTGGATTATGGGTGGGTGTGTGCCCTGGCCTCCAGTGCCTGGGGGTTTAGCTGGGGGGAGCTGGTCCATTTAGTCACCTGCACAGTGTCTGTTTTCGGTGATGCGCTCCTGGTGCCACATCCTTGGGGGTCTGGGGTATGTTGGTGTGTAGGCTCGTTCTGTC
>JAODLL010039805.1:0-21257 GCA_026546735.1 Forbesichthys agassizii
ATATACAGTATTAAATATTCAAACATAATTCTCAATGCAGGATCTATTTTAGACTCAAATGTTTTCCACCTTTTAAAGATTGTCTGAATAATGCATTGCAGACTAATAGAATAGGGTAGGGTATTGTAGTGCATGTTTAAATGTATTTGGCCTGAGAGGTGTGAGAACAACAATTATGGGAGCACCGCTGAAATGTTTCTTTAGAACATATTTGTTAATATGCCAAAAATGTAATTCAGCCTTTTGACGTTTGTGTGTTTATTCAGGTATTGAAAGGTGACAATCTGTGACAATTTACACACGATGATTTAATAAAATCTAGCCAAACAGAACTAGATAACCCATACAAAGTACAGCCATATATAAAGACAGTAAAAACTGTAAATATACACATACCAATTTGATACAGTATTCTCTCCCTGCAAGTAGAAAGTTTTATAAGTGTATAAATAATACTGGCACTGGCATAAGATAAGAATAAACTTCTATTTGTGTTGATTGCAACACTTTGGTTAAATGTTGTCTTGTCCTGTTAAGTGAATGTTCACAATGTATGCTATGCACATGTAAAGATGCAGCTTATCTTCAATACACACTTCAATGTGACACGTTATCCCACACTGTGTAGACCGGTTCCTCTTATGACTTCAAGCAATGCACATAATTCATACACAAAGGCACCATGAAAGCTCATTATGTAATTTTCCCGTGTGCTGTCATGTGCATGAACATGGTATACGGTTCATTATATTAGCTAAATATCTGGGTGGCAGGTCTAAATAAACCAATACATTTTTTAGTGAGGTCTTAAAGTTCAGACTTAGGCCTACCTCTTCTATCTGTAGCATAGCAGAAGGTTAGCTGGCTAATGCATGGCCTTTAATAAAGAATGTGAGGCTGTAATTTAATTTGCTTTGATTTAAGCAGATAGAGAAGATTTAACATCTATCAGACAAATTATCCATCAATAATGTTCATGAGAAATTACCATGTTTTGTATTATGTTAGTATGTTGGTATGTTATTAGCATATTTCAAATTTTAATCCAAAACTGCAACATACAGTATAAACACTGCAACATATCTCTTGGACTACTGCATTAGCATTTAGTGCTAATTGCCGTATTTTAAGAAATTATCTTGACAATGAACAGCCATACATTTAAAGAAACACGGGTCAATATTCAAAACAGAACTGCTTGAGTGTGGAAGGGACTCTCATGCTAAGAGTTTAAAACCAATACAACAACGTTTTTGTAATGCTTGTTGGATGAAACCAGCACGATCCAAGTGCCACTCCCTCTGAGAGCACAAACTACAGGGTGTGGCTGGTAGTTCCCAGCTCATATTAATAATTACTTTATGTGTATTGGCACTGTTCATAAACAGCAGATTTTCACCACAACATGACTGGACAGAGGCCGAATAAGTGAAACCTAATATGCACACACATTTAGGATTAGTATTGTCTCATTCTGCCCCTGGGTATCAGATCACTGGGTGGGGTTTTGCATGATTAAATGGCTTCATGTAGCAGCCCGTGCAAGTCGCCTGATACTGACAGGTACTTGCATATACCTTGTTCTTGCCGTCATGCCACGCCAAACATTGCTACAGGTCTCTGTCATACTGTTAAAACACACTCAAATACATTCAGCCAGCCAATGGCAACAACTGATTCAGAAAATTAGCTCTAAATAATTTTATTTTAAGATAATGTTGTCTTTACAAGCAACCAGTCAATACAATATAAATAGTTAGACAATTTGCATTGCTGCATATAAACTACACACAAAAAGTAAGGACATTTGTTAACACTTGTGGGATCAGCTTGGCCGTGCTGTTCATACTAGATTGATCAACGCAACCACGTTGGCTGACTTGTAACAAATGCTGGCTGAAGAATGGGATGCCATCTCACAGCAGTGTGTGACCAGTCTTGTGACCAGCATGAGAAGAAGGTGCAAGGCTGTTTCGGATGTGTATGGTTCTTCCACATGCTACTGATGCTCTTGTTTGTTAAATGAGTAAATTGTAAAATTGCTAATATGTCTTCAAACTTCAATCATCCAATCCACCAAACAAGAGTCAACTGCAAAGAAAAGATGTTTGGCATCGTCAGAGAATATTTGGCACATTTTTCATAGGCTCAACCCACATACCCAGCTCTTACAATGTGGCACCATTTAAAAGTGAAATTATCAGACTTTCCAATGGTATAAGATTTATTGCCAAGAAGCATTATTACATAGTTTATAATAATCTACCCAACACACTTTTCTTTAAATTTTGTGTTATGTTTTAGATACACACATTGATGTTTCAATATATTATCCACAGCTAATTGTATAATCATGAGTTAAAGGCAGGGACAGTCATTCTTAAGAACGTTTGCTAGCATTGAGCACTAATCAAAATAATTTTTGAATTTGACAAAAAGTGTATTAGCGTATAATTAGCTAGCTTGCAATAGCGGACAATAAATACCCTTCATTTAATTCCATCCATCCATCCATCTTCATTCGCTTATCCGAAGTCGGGTCGCGGGGGCAGCAGCTCTAGCAGGGAACCCCAAACTTTCCTTTACCGTGCCACATTAGCAAGCTCTGACTGGGGGATCCCAAGGCATTCCCAGGCCAGTGTGGAGTTATATTTCCACTGTACCACATCAACTGGCTCCTTTTGACTCAACGGAGCAGCGCCTCTACGCCTAGTTCCTCGCGGATAGCCGAGATTCTTACCCTATCTCTAATGGAAAGGTAAAGCGATTGCAATACCGCTCCCACCGCTCCGATTCTCCGGCCAATCTCCGGCCCATCCGGCCAATGAAGTAGGCACTCCATTGGTTTCCTGCTGAGAACCATGGCCTCAGACCACATCAGCTGCAAAAAGCAACGATGAGATCCCCTAGATACCAAACTGCAACCTGTCCCCACCACGACTAAACCTCGACATCCTGTCCATGAATATTCCAAACAGGATTGGTGAGAAAACGCAGCCCTGGCGGAGACCAACCCCCACCTGAAACGAGTCAGATTTACTGCCAATAATCCGTATACAGTTCTTGCGTTGGACATACAGGGATTGGATTGCTCTTTAAGGGACCCCCTCACTCTATACTGCCGCAGAACCTCTCACGGTATCTCCCGGGGGACCCGGTCATATGCCTTCTCCAGATCCACAAAACACATGTAGACCGGAAAGGCATACTCCCAGGCCCCTTTCAGGATTCTTGCGAGACTAAAGAGCTGGTCCTTTGTTGAATGACCAGGACGGAATCCGAATTGTTGTTTTTTAATCTGAGGTTCGACAAACGGCCAAACTCTCCTCCCCAGCACCTTGGAGTAGACTTTACCAGGGAGGCTGAGTAGTGTGATTCCCCTGTAATTGGCACACACTGTCTGGTTCCACTTTTTGAAGAGGGGAACCACCAAAGAATCTGCCACTCTTTTGGCACTGTCCCTAAATTCTACGCAATGCTGCAGCCCTTCAGTGCCTTGCAACTGCCTCTGAAGACCTCCTTCTTCAGTCGGACGGCTTCCGTGACTACTGGTGTCCACCACGGTGTTCAAGGGTTACCGCCCATTGAGGCCCCGAAGACCTTGAAACCACAGCTCTCTGCCGCAGCTTCAGCAATGCAAGCTTTGAACATTTCCCAATCAGGTTCTATGTCTCCAACTTCCACAGGGATGCCAGAGATGCTCCGCCAGAGGTGTGAGTTGAAGATCTCACGGACAGGGACCTCCTTCAGACGTTCCCAGTTTACCCGCATTACCTGTTTGGTATTACCAGGTATGTCCAAAGTCTTCCTCCACCCCTTGACCCAACTCACCACCAGATGGTCGTCGGTAGCCAGCTCTCCCTCTCTCTTCACTCAAGTGTCCAAACCATGCGGCCTCAGATCAGATGATGCAATCACAAAATTGGCCTAGGGCCATTTTTACATAGTACAATTGGTGCATATGCACAGACAAGTCAGAGTTGTCCCCCCCACAACCCGCAGGCATAGGGAGGCAACTCTCTCGTCCACTAGGGTAAACTGCCCTGGGCTTCCTCCAGGCAGGGTAACTTCTCCTCTCTTATGTTCATCCATGAAGGGTATTCTGAACCATTCTTAATCTGGTCCCTCCCCTAAAACCACTTTGCATTGGGAGACCCTACCAGAAGACCAATGCTCCAGACAACAAAGCTCTCAGGGTCGTAGGGACACACAAACCTCTCCACCGCAATAAGGTGATGATTCCCGGAGAGGTTCCTGATTAATCATGATTTGCAAATTGATGCATGGATTGATGTTTTGTTTTCTTTTGTATCTTCAGAAAGTACAATTACAATATAACAAATGAGGTGTGATGAACCATGGGGGTGTGTGCATGCCCATGGCTGCGTGTGTTTTATAACAAATATAGCTATAATCCAATATTGGTAGTGGTTGCCAATGGCTGCCCACTCCTCCTGATGGATCTCAGTTCTCCCTCAGGGATAGAAACATAATTTTAATGAAGTAAAGAAATGAATACAATAATTAAATAAACAAAACCAGTCACCTGATATCCAAATAAAACATCTTGCATCATATAGTTTCAACAGTACACAAGATAGTGGTTTAATCTTTTAAGCACTTCAAAGAAGCAATTCTAGCTCAAACCCTACGGCCTCTGCCCTTAAGGAATAAAGATGACAAAGCTGGCACAAACCATCGATACCACAGTATAGTTAATGTCTTTATTTTTCTGTTAGTTGACTTGACTTGTCAATAAGGTGGATATGGAGGAATGTAGCTGTGGTTAAAGCAGGGATGGGCACAATCATACTATTTATGTACCTATCCAAGTAATACAATGCCTTTCACACGTTACATCACAAGTCACAAATTACTCTTGAATTTTGCAGGAAAATGAACTGACCTTAAAACATTACCGTACATAAAATGCTTTCTTTATGCAAATACATTAATATTTTCATATGTGTATGATACAAAAAACATAGCAGCAATATTGGTAATTTTTGCATTTGTATACTAATGTTAAAGGAGACAATTAAAGCCCTACACGTTGACACAGTTCCTTGAGTTCTCAATACAATATAATGTATTGAGGGCATAATGCTATTCGCTTATGTGAAAAATACCACACTTGTAGATTATTTATAATTTAAGAGCTCATTCAAAAGACCATATATTGTGCTCTTTTATTATCATGTTGTGTTGGTGACCTGGATTTTAATGCAAATGAGCCAATGCTCACCCACTCCCTTCTTCTGCGTAGTGTGCTGAAGTGACAGCCAGGCTAGGCTTTGCTGCTCCACCAACGCCCACTTTAATGCTTACCTGGGCTGAAGCCAAAGGGATTATGAGGACAAAGGGCCTATCATGTCTGTCCATCACTTGATATTCATGGTATTGGTTGCTGATTGATCCAATTTACAAGTAACCCACGTGGTAAGCATGACACAGCAGCCTATTAGAATGTAAATAATTTTGTCACGTGATCTACTGTATGTAGCCCATCCATATGTAGCCCATTCAGCTAATGAATGACAAGGTAGTGGCTAGCTAAATCAAAGTAGCTGCATTTACATGGACCCTACTATTCTCATTGGAATCAGGTTAAACGCCCAAAACAAATGAAAATGCTCCGTATAAACACATCAAGAGAAAGGCCCAACACGATTGAAATTTAATTTGTAAGAAGGGTAGTAGGCAAAAAACTGTTCCATAACCCAATTGAAAGAAGAATATCCCATTAACAATTTAACTCGGTTACTTCCTGGTTGTGTTCCTCGCAGGTTACTAGCTGTTGTTTTTTTAATGCCGAATTGATTAATGTGGAGACAAGAAAGTCAGTAGGATATTCTGCACAGCCACTGAAGTCTTGCATAAATAAGTGAGTGGGCGCTATGGTGAAATGCATGTCTTGTGGCGCTGAATGATGGGCAGTGCAGGAGGTAACACACACTGAACTCAGTTTGTAGTCGGTATGAGGTCACCGTCAGACATAACTTTAGTGCACCCGTGTTGTTGTCAGGAAAATGTGTAGGAGATTGTAATTATCATTAGAAACCGTCTGGATAGACATTTCTATGGTTAGCACCGCAATCCATCCTGCCTTGCTTAGAAAAATACAGCCAATTGTACACGCACGTCCTTGCTGGTGTTTGAGGCTGTGAATTCAGCAGTCAAAGTTCATCTGTGTTGAACTCTGGATGAAGTGAAGATTCGATTTTGCATCACCATTGGATTTTATTCACCTTTTAGCTCCCATGTAATGGAAGTAATTGGGAGGCGAATACTGACTGGTGTTAATTTAGCATGTGTGACGGTAGGCCTATACCCATTGCTTTCCAGTAGCCTGTGCAGCTTTTGTTGTCATGCTGAAAAACAAATGTAAGAATAGCTGTCTTCAGAGAGAAGCAAATCTTAAACAAAAGTGTACTGTTGCACTGCATAGACAAGTGGTAATTATACATTTGTATTATTTTTATTGTCATGAGGGGGGGCCTATATGAAACCTCTCAGCCATAGGGCCAAACGGCAGGTTATGGGTTGCGGGCCTGGCTCCACAACGGCATGGTGGGCTAAAGGTCCATTTATATCTACAGTGTAGTCTCAGCCTCTTCCGTTCATTAGCACTACGTCACATAGGCAACTCTGTATGGGGGTAGATTTCTATCAATATTATTCAAGTGCAAAAGTATAATAAACACGTATTTTTACCATCCACAAGCGCACACACCTCAGTTTGCATGCATAGGTATAATCCACAAATGTGTTTTTGCCATCCGCAAACACAAACTTTACAATTGCAAAAAATATATTCATGCATGCACTTTATATTTTCAGATATGTTAACAATATTCACATTACGAATCAAAGCCTATGCTTGCGATCTAGTGAATCTGCATTTGCAGATAGAAGGACACAATTAATATCTTATTAATTGACATAGCAAACAGCTATGTTTGGAAGGTTCTGTTCTGCATGTACATCCCTGGGTGGATGTATTGTATCTTCATAGGAAGGCAGTAGAAGTTACACCATAGGTTGGTCAAATATCAACTAGTGTCTTTTTTTTGACTGCTCCGCCAACACAAGTCTCTTCTTCATAAATGCATTCTCACACTTTTTCTTAATTAATCATCAATCAGTATTTTGGGTGTCAGATACTGTATTTATAGACGCTGTACTCTTTCTATACCTAAAGCTAGAACTACAGGCGTGGAATAACATCTGGGATTTGTCTAGTGACCTAATAAGCATTTCAGTTGTCACAATTGGGTGTGTTCCACGCATGTGCACATATCCATACTACATTTGCCGTGATTAGGAGGATAAAGACCAACAGTTAACGCAAGCCTATCTACCTTAAACCATTTTTGTACCATTTGAGCATGGTCGAACCTGACATTATCCCACACGATGACATGGGTCACACCATCAGCTCTACAGACATGATTTAACTCCTCAAGGAATGTTATAAGGAGAGCTGCATTATATGATCCAAAATGAGGTCTGCGTCCCACCACACCATCTTCTGATATAGCTGCACAAATGGTAATGTTGGCCCCACGTTGTCCAGGTACTTGCATGGTTGCCCACTGGCCAATCACATTACAACCCTTCCTTCTTGTCTTGGCCAGGTTGAAGCCTGCCTCATCCAAATAAATTAATTTGTGATGGTTTTCCTCAGCATCCAGTTCCATCACTCTAAAAAATTAATTTAGGAAAGATACAGTAATTGCAACGAAGTTTTGGGGAATATACAGTACAAATACGCAATATCATTTCTGGCCCTAACTAAATTGACCACAGCCCACTCTTGTTGGTCACTAAGAATTTTGCCTTTGCCTTCATTATGTAAATTCACTGTAGGCTTTAAACACATTTACAGTAGTGTTGTCATTTACATCACACATAGTGTTGTCATTTACATCACATACTGTACATGTCATGTCATTTACATCACATGCCAATGTGTGGTATACATTGGCATGGCACGTTGTCATTTGACAATTGAGAGTAGCCTATAGTAATGTTTACTATAGTGCATGCTGAAGACGGTTCTCGTAGCAGAATGTTCTGATGATTGAGGCCACAGTTGATATTCTGATGTTGAATCATTGTCATGCTATGATTTATGACCTGGTGTACAACTATTGCTCGGATTTCATTGGACACTCTTTGTTGTTGCTGTCGCTGTCTTGGTCCGTGGCCTTGTCCTCTACCGCGTTCACCCACACCTCTCAAACGAGGCCGGCTCTCTGGTGAGGCCTAAGTCCCCCTCTATGACGAGGCCTACGACCACCTCTCAAAAAGGGTGCATGTCCCCTGCCATTGTTTAACCATGTCGTCCTCCCACTACTTGCTGTCTATTGTGATCACCTGCCAGCTCCATGTTATCGTTATGTCGTGGACACCACTCATTTCAATATATACTACTGTCGTACCACCATGTGAAATAAATCATCAGTAACAAATTTGGTAATTAGTATCAATGGTGACGGTAATTGGTGTAAAAGAGTCATGTTATCCTGTAACGTTAATGATCTTAACATGCAATATTGTTAGCCAGTTTCCATAAAACTATGCATCAAGAGTAATTGAACATGTATTTATCATTTTCAGCAGTTCTATCAATTGTTAGTTAGATAATTGTAATGAAATGAATAGACGGTCATCTCAAATGTAATGCACGATATAAAAGAGGTTGTTCCTGCTCCGTTGGAGGTTGTTTATTCTGAGTATGTTTTTGGGTGGTGCTGCTAGGATGAAAAGGGAACTTCACTCTCTCAACCAACCCAGAAGTGACGGCGTCACGGAAGGATCTTCGGCATTTACTGCCCAACACTAAGTTGGATATCAGCCATATCCTGGGGTGGTTTTTAACAAATATGACGTGTAGATCCGTTTTCATCCTATGAAATTATATATTTTTATAAAAACAGGACTTTTGTTAATATTAACACCAGCATTTATGCGTCTCAACACAGATCAATCCTATTACTTAGTTTACAGCTCAAAAAACACATTTTAGGGTGCAGTTACACTTTAAAATTAAAGCTCCTCTAGTCCGTCTAAAATACTACACTACCATTCTACACACAGGCATCACATGGCTGTTGAGATAATGAGAGCTTCTGTCATGCTATATGCAAATAAAACCTGATGCGTGCTTCCTGTATTGTAGTAGTTGCATGGCTAGTGATCAGCAATGGTAGTGAGGCAACCCAACCCAGGGGGAAGGAGGCGGGGGGGGGTCTTGTTTACTCAGGGTACCATGGTGCTGCTGGCTCACTGAAGCTATCCCATGCGTGAATGAAGAAAGGGATGAATGAAGGCCTGTGCAGATATGCTGCATTAAGTCCCAGCACCGCAGAAATTAAGTAACCACGAACAGCTGCCTGCAGCCATGCATGTCTAGCTATGAAACAATACTTTTTTATCTTAAATGTCTTTCAGAGATAAAAGCAAAACTGTGCTTTTAACTGTTTTGCTGTGAGATCACACAGGACTGTATATTCCCACGTGGAATAAAATGTAGGCTATGAATGAAGATACAATGTTTGCGTATGTTTTATTTGACTTTATAGCCCAAGTCTGAACAAAAATATATATTTTGTATTTTTCAGTTGACGTTTAATTCTGTGCACACAGTCCATGTTAGTGAGCGCTTCACCTTTGCCAAGATAACCCATCCACCTCGCAGGTGTGGCATATCAATGCTGATTAAGCAGCATGATTATTGTACACGTGTGTCTTACAGTGGTGACAGCGAAAGGCCACTTAAACATGTTCAGCTTTAGTCATAAGTTGTTATCATATAAGAACACATTTCCTAGCAGGTGTCATCTGTTTCTGACAATAGGAGTCACTTCCAACTCTTGGATATGCAGTTGCCTCATTCAGTTTAATTGACTCACAGTCTACACCTGGTGATCCACCCAGAACAACTTCTGATATACTGTAGCAGTCTGTTGTCTGTCTTTTTGGAAAGATCGTTTTGCATAACCAAACTAGCCCGGGTACTACGGCCAGACTTGGTCTCTCTCTCTACACTGACATACTGCCAATGCAAAATCTATTGATAAACATATAATTCTGTACCTATGAAAATATTTAATGATTTTTAAGTGGAACTGTAAGGTTGTTCGAGCTGTTGTGTCCAATAACGGAGGCACTATTAATGAATGCAGTCCAGGAATGTTTAGCAGCAGAGACTAATGGCATTATAGTGCCGGCCTTACCATATAGCCTACCAACATACCTACAAAGAAAACCAGCATTTAAAATAATGGAAAAGAAACAACATTTACCACAAACATTATTTGATACACAGTGAAGAAAGTGGCAGCTTTATCTTAGTAATTGCTCATTGTCGCAGTGGCACGATATTCTAATTAAGGGTGTTGCCATATTGGTAACGTGGCTTTCTTGACACATGCGCAGTGCAAACAGATGATTACGTTACAACCTGCGACACGTGGAGTTCCAAACCAACAAAAAATAACAGAAGTTTTTGTGTTGGACTATGTTATATTTGTAGGCATGTTTTGTTTAATATTTAGCATTTACACGAAAAGTAGGATTGACGTTGTGCTCGCTAATACGCTGCTTGTTGCTCGTGCAAGAGAAATTCACACGCAGTAGCAGGCATGAGCGTTGGACTATGTCACATGATTATTACGTCATTGACAAACAATCGTCCAAACTGACTTTATTGACATTGTTAGGAAAAATATATGTACATAAGCACCGAAATAATACTTTTAAGCACCATATGAACCAAGTGTGGCATCTGAAAAAAAATTAAACCGCTAATTAATTTATGAATGGGGTGTGTATTGCAGTTGGTCCTATAGGATGCAGTGACAGGCCGTGCATTAAACACCTAGGACTTCAGTGAGGTCCTACTTAGTCCGACTTAAATAAATACCTCTCAAAATACATTCATTTATGACACCACGTGACCACGGCTGGAGAAATAGTATACAGAAACACCCTTACGCACTACTAGGCATTACCTCACATGTGTCCAAAACGGGCCATTTTCCAACGCATTTAAAAATCAATAAACCCGCAACAGCAATTAAAACATATCTACGTGGTACTGTCAAAACAAACAATATTTTAAAATGATATATTATTGTATTATTGTATGTATTTAAAATTAACTGTCCAAAAAGTTGAAATAAGTCCACATAGAATACAGGCAAGCTTTAGCAAGATAACTAAATAGCAAATTTAGCAGATTTTATACAGCCTGGCAACACTAGCTAGTTGAATTCTGATTGGATAAAAACTATAACCTAAAAACCACAAGAACATGAAGAGAATAATATGTATAATGTATAATTTGTATAATATTTTTATGTATTTAGGGAAAGTAAATTCAAAATGAAATTTGATCATATTATGATTATGATTTATGTTAGGCCAGCAGAGAAGGCCTTGCTGGCCCTGACAGCCCACCACTGATAGGATGTAGTACCACCCGTCGCCACAAGTCAGACCCTGCCCCCTTGGCTATGCCCACATTCCAATAATAGAGCCCCACTAGTTTTTCATTAGCTTCCCTCTGTTTAAAGGTCTGATGAGCTCATCTCAGGATCAGCTGGTCCTTGTTAAGGCCATAATTGACACTTATCACTTAACCCCTAGAGAACACCTGGTCCACAAAATATTCAAACATGTATAAAATACTTAAAAAACATATCTTACAATAAAATTAATGGTGTGCATATTAATATATAGGGCACGGACTAACCCCGTGACAGGATCGTACTGTAACTCTACTGTAGAGTCCATATATATGCTCCGTCCATATATTTAAAGCCCTCCCACTGACAAGCCCAATACGATTTAAGAAAACATGCAAAAATACAAAACACAAGCAAACTATTAAAACATTTACATCAAGATTAAACACACGCGCAGCATTTAGGAAATGCTCTGCAAATGTCACAACCAAATACAAATGCTAGTACAATATCACGAACGCATTGCTAAAGTCAAGATACATCCCAAATACACAAACGCACTGCAGGTAGTCACAACACATCCCAAATACATAAATACATTCGTTCATACACCGATGTGTGTCATCCATGCAAGGAGCCCCATCCAACCACTGGGAGCAGTTAGGGTTAGGTTCCATACAGAAGTATTGTTTTTTTAAATTCTTACTGTACTACTGTACTGAATTCAATATCATCAGCATTGATGCATTTTTTCCTACACGCTAGGCCTACTTGCCACTATATTCATACATTTTGTGGCTTTTGTTGGGTTGGATGGGAAGATAATTCTTGGAGATCAGTGTCTAACACAAACTTGCTCAAAAACAAATGTAAAACAAACAAATTTTGATAGATATTACTGTAGTTGTTACTCTGAATTACATTTGTTTTTTTCTGGGGGAGACCTCCTTAATAGAGGCTTAGCCTCCATAACCATGAATCTAGGATTACGTCCCTGCTGATTGGCCACTAAACACTGACTAACCAATCACAATAGCTCATCACATCACACCCAGGGCTGCTATCAAAGTCAAGCTCTTTTAGATACAAAATAATGATTACAGATAAATGTGTGACTTCAACGAACACCTTATCTCTATGGATGTGCAGAGATGTAATAAAGATGCACTGGTGTTTTGTATCAGTGGGGTGAGCCCATGTGTGCCCTGCGGCAAGTCATCTTTCAGCATGTGCAGAATTAAAGTTATACACCTGTGTAGTTATACAGTCAAGTCTCTACAGCTCCAAATCAGTCTGGACAAGAAATGTGCCTGTTTTTTCTGCACTGTTCTTTCTGCTGTCAACTGCCAGTTATGCAACTGTATGATTCTTTGGCTTATTTCTATAAAATATTCTATAATAATTGTTTAAACATTACAAAAATTACTTTTTATTTATTTAACCCCATGCAAAGACGTGTTTTATTATAGCTTTAGCTCAATATATTCAGGTAGTAAAAAAAAATGTATGAACACTTGACTGCTGACAAAAATAGGTCTCAAGAGAAGTCCTCTTGCTCAGACAGCAGTTAAGAACACTCCTACTTTTATTTGTTTAGGTAAAATAGTGCTAGTAAATATCAACCAAATTGGTCCAATGCTAATTGCTATGAGCTCCCATAGGTGCAAGAATAGTTTATTCTGTGTACAAGCCCTGCATCCTAGGCTACGTTACTCCTCCTTATACATTTGCTTGCATGAGAAGGAATACAGTAAAAATACTATAAATGCATCATTTGCATTGTGTGAGAGGCCTTTGCATGGCACAGTGCAAGCTTAAATACAAATCTGCACAAAAAAAAAAAAAAGGTTTTGGCCAATGCAATGGAGTGAGTGGCCTTTGGTAAAGAGCACAACTAATTAAGCAGCAGTCTCAAACACTATTTCCCCTATTTCTGGTCTCTCTGCCTCCCAGGCGCTGTGCGACACTCTCTCTCTTCAGTGCTGTGCACCGTGCAAAAGTGAGAGCTGTGCGGAGCGCTGTGAGAGTGACTGGAGCCGTGCCCAGCCCGTTTCAGTGAAAGCCCCAAGGCATTTCAGCAACAGTCTGTGCCAGCACGTCTTTCCTCTCTCATCACCTGCGGTCGCAATGCCTTTCCTCTGTAAGCGGCTGGGTGTTGCCGAGGCCTGCTCATCTTACACGGCCTGGCCCCTCTACCTGTCGGACGGGTCGGGCTGCTCCTCCCTGCACCTAGCTGAGGCTGGGGAGGGGGGAAGGGCCGAGCCTACAGCCTCCTCCCTTCTCTGGGATAGATAAAAGGAGGAGGCGGACAGGGAGAACACACTTAGAGGGACTCGGCTCTCCTCTTTGTGATCTCTGTCTCTCGCTCCTGCTCCCCCTCCTTCTCTCCCTCTCTCGCAAACAATCCCCTTACCGAGGGCAACGCAAGCAGCAGCAGCCATGAGCATGAGGATGTCTTCGTCCTCCACCAGCTTCAGGAGCAGTGGAGGCAGCGCGTTCGGGAGTGGTGGCGGCGGATACGGCGGCGGCGGTGGCGGCGGCGGCGGCGGCAGCATCAGGAGGAGTGGGTTTTCCAGCCTCTCCGCTGCCGCAGGCTCAGGCGGCGGCGGCGGCGGCCGGATGTCCGTGAGGCGCTCTGTGGCCAGCGGGGGCCTGGGCTCGTCCATGGGCGGCGGCGGCGGAGGGTTCAGCAGCTTCAGTATGAGCGGCGGCGGTGGGGGCTACGGAGGCGGTGGTGGGGGCTACGGAGGCGGCGGTGGAGGATTCGGAGGCGGCGGTGGAGGATTCGGAGGCGGCGGTGGAGGATTCGGAGGAGGCGGATTCGGAGGTGGAGGATTCGGCGGTGGTGGTGGTGGTGGCATGGCCCCCATCACGGCCGTGACCGTCAACCAGAGCCTGCTGGCCCCACTGAACCTGGAGATCGACCCCAACATCCAGGTGGTCCGCACTCAGGAGAAGGATCAGATCAAGACCCTCAACAACCGCTTCGCCACCTTCATCGACAAGGTCAGTGACCCCTCCCCCCCCTTGTTCCTCAAGTGTGCATGTATGTGGTTTAAATAGATTCCACTGGAAGTGGCAGGAACATTAACGTGATGATGTTGAGTGCCAACACGGTATCTGGTTCAAACGCCACGCTTCATTGGCTGCAGCTGGCAGTCGCTCTAGAGCCCCCTTGGCTCATTAAATATTACACAGCAACCGGATAGCATCGTCACCAAAGGCCTTCCTAGAGCAGCCATTAACAAATATTACTTTTTGTGCTAATTACAGTCACCCACTGTTCAAACAGAGAAATCCCAAAAACCAACATTGACAATCTCCAATACAGGGCTTATGAAGCACTCATTGTGCAGCAACAAGCCGCTGCAGAGTGGAGTGAATGTGTTGCTTGGCCGTAACGGGCCTGCTTGGAAGCTTGGAAGGGAAGGGGGTTGTGGTATGAAACCTAAACCCTGCTCTATCCTGTGTCACCTAGTTCTCTCTGTGTGAGGAGGGATATCAGGTTCTTATTGGCCTTTATCGGGCTCTCCCATGGTGCACTGCATAGGGACATGTAAATGCTACCTGGTCGGAAACACAATGGTTACATTGTATCTCAAACATGTTCAAATGAATGTAACATCGGCAACCACGTTTACACGTTGGAAGTAGCTTTTTAATGTGCAAAAAGTGCAACGTAACAGCATTTATTTAACACTAAATGTATACATCCATCCAATTGAAGTGTGTAATTGGAAACCTCTACGCCCATACTTTTCTAATACCGTAAATATAATCTTATCTCTTCGGGAAAGATGAAAAATAAATGAACCACACCCTGTTTGGGTAAGCACTGGGGAAAGCACTTGCTCAGCTGTTCACACTGTGAAAAGTGACCACACCCGTTTTGAGAAACTCCTATAGTTGCTTCACACTTCTACAAGGTAAACTAACACTAAAACAACAATTAAAATAAATAAATAAATACAATAAATAAAAATGGTGGAAAGATGTATGCATTCACAGTAAATTATAACCTATGGTTCATTTCAAGACCCAGGATGTTAACCTTGGCCACTGGTTAATGGCTTATAATTATAGGGGTCTGTCAAGGACATGTTCATTCATAGAGAGCTATGCATGCCGTAGGCTAGGGTGGAGTAGCATGGAGTGATGGGATGGAGTTAGGCGTGGCACTTCAGCACAATCTGCCAAAGGGTGTTTATGTTAACGTGTGTATACAGTACACACACATGCACGCACACACAAAATGGAGAGAGCTGCCTGTGCCTGCTTTCTACTCAAGTTCGTAGTGCACTGTTCTCTGAATGCCAGCAATTTTGTCTCTTCAAAGTGGACTCCGGTTGGAACATGTAGCTTTGAATCGCATGAGTTGTTGCCACAAACATCACTTGGTTGGCAGGTTGGCGAATGCAGAAAGAATGTACTGTATAGTGGATGGTACTCTCTGAAGAACATCCCAGCCCTGGGGGAACATTTTATTAGAGCAGCTGCCAAACTGGGTGTAGGGCTGAGCCTTTTCTGTGTGGGAAAGTTACACATAGGTGTGGCACGATGACAGTCTGTGTGTGGTACGAACATCGTGTTATCTTTATGTATCATGTCTACTTCAAGTAAATATAATTTAGAATATTTCAAAGTGCACAAAATTAATTTTACAGTATTTTTATTTTTGTGTTTTGGCCCCTGCCCCATCCTCTTGTGTCGGGGTCACAAGATAATTTAGCATTTATAAATTAGAATATAGTTTTACAAATACAAAAGGTCAAAATTGTTTTATTTAACGTTCGCTCAAGCGCTAAACCTGCCTGTGATGTTCTCTCAACCTTCCAGGTGCGCTTCCTGGAGCAGCAGAACAAGATGCTGGAGACCAAGTGGAGCCTCCTGCAGGAACAGACCACCACGCGCTCCAACATCGACAGCATGTTTGAGGCCTACATCGCCAACCTGCGCAGACAGCTGGACGGCCTCGGCAATGAGAAGATCAAGATGGAGGGAGAACTAAAGAACATGCAGGGCCTGGTGGAGGACTTCAAGAACAAGTGGGTTAAAACCACGCGGCCCAAAGCTGAACCCTACAGTGTTTGTCCAGAAAGTCATTTGTATGCTTTATAATAACTCCTATTGCCGTCCTCAGATATGAAGATGAAATCAACAAACGTGCTGGCGTGGAGAACGAGTTTGTGCTTCTAAAGAAGGTGAGGAGAATGTATAGTACTCAGTACACAGTATGTTCATTAGCTGCACCAAGATGTCAACGCACCGATCTGAGCTCAACAATGTCTCCCCGCTCACCCTGCAGGATGTGGACAGTGCCTACATGAACAAGGTAGAGCTGGAGGCCAAGGTTGACGCTCTGCAGGATGAGATCAACTTCCTCAGGGCTGTCTACGAGGCGGTGAGTTGAACGAATTAATTCAATCCCTTTGTGCTGGGCCCTAGCGCTATACATCGGTCATCTAATCTGTTTTCACACCCGTATTTCCAGGAACTCCGTGAGCTCCAGGGCCAGATCAAGGACACCTCGGTCATTGTGGAGATGGACAACAGCCGCAACCTGGACATGGATGCCATTGTGGCTGAAGTACGCGCTCAGTATGAAGAAATCGCCAACCGCAGTCGCGCCGAGGCCGAGTCATGGTACAAGCAGAAGGTTTGTGGCAGACAGCATCTTCTTCTTCTCTGAATTACAATAAAAGCATGGCACATACAGCATAGCATAGTATATAGCATAGTTTATAGCATAGCATATAGTTGACATGTGCAGATTCAATGTTTCCCGGAGATGCTCACCTACACGCTGTCCTCCCTCTGCAGTATGAGGAGATGCAGAGCTCTGCAGGCCAGGCAGGAGATGACCTTCGCAACACCAAGTCTGAGATCGCTGATCTCAACCGCATGATCCAACGCCTCCAAAATGAGATAGAATCTGTCAAGGGACAGGTAAGCATGGCGGTGGCACCTTCGCTAAATCACCATAGCTATTTCCCTGCACAGCACATTTCAGTCAAACTACAGTTTGTAAAAACAGTAAACCTGTAATACTTTGATGGCTACAACGTCTGCATCATTACTTCCAACCTTCCAGCGGGCCAACCTGGAAGCCCAGATCGCGGAGGCAGAGGAGCGTGGTGAGATGGCCGTGAAAGATGCCAAGGCTCGCGTCAAGGACCTGGAGGACGCCCTCCAGAGAGCCAAGCAGGACATGGCCCGCCAGGTGCGCGAGTACCAGGAGCTCATGAACGTCAAGCTGGCCCTGGACATCGAGATCGCCACTTACAAGAAACTGCTGGAAGGAGAGGAGTCCAGGTAACCTCTTGACCTGCCCTGCTGTTGACAAAACACCAGGCGAAAACAAGGTTGTGTGTTACTGGCATAGAAGTATGACGGATGTATGACAAAGAACCTTTTTGCACAGAATCGGATCCGGCGGCGGAAATGCAACCATCCATGTCCAGAGCTCCAGCAGTGGTGGTAAGTGTACTGCGCTCATATCATAACTCGTATCATAACTAAGCCCGGCCTCCTTCAGTCACAGATAAAAACCAGCTGGGTGTCCGGAACTATCTACTGTTTTGATATGTTTATAGTTTGTAATAGTGCTGGTACATGTCTTTCTATGGTTAAGCTGCTAACAATGATCTGTTAAGGCAGATTTAGGGCGTGGCATTCCTGACATTTTCTACAACGTCTGTCTGATCTGATCTGTGTCCACCTCTTCCAGGTGGTGGCGGAGGCGGAGGAGGCGGTGGATTTGGCTACGGCGGTGGCAGCGGCGGCGGTGGCTTTGGCGGCGGCGGTGGCGGCTTTGGCGGCGGCGGCGGCAGCTTTGGTGGCGGCGGCGGCAGCTACAGCAGTGGTGGCGGCGGCGGCTACGGCGGCGGCAGCGGAATGTCCATGTCCGGCGGCTACGGAAGTGGAGGCGGGGGCGGCGCGATCACCATGACCCGCACGACCAACGTCTCATCGAGAAGATTCTAAATCTGCATCCCGTCTCTCTCTCCCCCTCCCCTCCCTCTTGTTTCATCACTTCCTCCACCTGCTCCTCCTTCCACGCCATTCCCGTCACATCAACGCAAGCTTCCGTACGCTAAACATCCAAGCAGTCCCTGGTTTACTCCAAGCCTATTAGCATGCTATGCCTATCTCATGTACACATTAACAGTACGCGCTTCATAGACAACGGCCGGCCGTCAGTTCCAGACCTTAGATGTCCGCAACTGACGGCTTCAATAAAACTTTGGTTCTTTTCGCGTTGCCATCTTGTCACTGTAGACCTGCAGAGGGTTAGGGAGCCCCCGGGTACAGCACAGAGGCAGAGAGATCACTACCAAAAACATATTTGACAGCAGAGATGTGAGTCTGTTCTTCTTTTCAGTCAGCCAGGCTTTCATTCATTAGCTCCTGTCATGAAGACAGAGGAGTTCTTGTAGTTTCATGACAGAAGCAACAAAAATTTCACACAAAATGGCACCAATATAGATATGAGATTCAGATATAGAAGAGTTACAACTATAGCCTTCTCCTATTTTCTGCATTTTCTCCTCTGTTGCATGCCATATTGCTGTGTGTTGTGACATCAAAAGCAGCCATTGCATTTTAGTCCTTCAGTGGTGACCCCATTCTCTGGGATTCAACATACAGTGTTTGTATTTTTTCCTCCATTTTTCCTAGGGTCAATGGGTTCTCCACTGAGGTTTGCAAGCAGTGGTTTAATTCTGTTCAACTTCTGTTGTCATTCTGACCAAAAATATTTGAAAAAGGCTGATTGTAAAAACCAGATTTATTGAAGGTGATTGACAAATGTACCACCAAAGCATCCTGAATAAATCTAAATCCTATATAAATTCTTTTGATCTTCTGTTTTGTGTTAATATTGCATTTTAAACTGTACACATTATTGATTTATTTGTAAACTGCAGATTAATTTGCCTATATTTGTTTGCCAGTAAATACTAATTTTATACATACATTAGAGTAATATAATCACAAAATGCTTGAAAAAACATTCACCATACACATTCCACTACCCTTTTATGAACCAACATACCCTTAAGGATATATAACCTGTTAATTAAACCTGTGATTGTAGCTGCCCAACCAAATCTCAGCAGACCTAGAACACATAAACCATGTACATCAGATGCCTTGTCATCATTATGCATCAAAACAAGGGATTGGACATATCTGACTGTTACATTAATACATACCTTCCACAGTGAAAGCTCATCTTACATGCAATCAAACAACCTGTAACCAAATCAAAGGAATCTCTCAACTTAAAACAACATAGTCAGCAAACTAGTGCAGTGAAGTAGTGTCTGTATAATATGGATTGATATGGGCCAACAGATTGAATGGCAGGACTAAAACACTGAAAAAACTACACATAATGAAAAAAAACAAATGAACCACAAGCGTCACATCATGTAATGTGTGCCGGGTTTTAGGAGGCAAACCTATTTCTAACACAAACATGGATGATTTTAGCAATGGATTTGTTCATTATCTAGCAGCCCTCTACATTGCCCTGTCAAATCTCATATATTCTCCTTATTCAGTTCAAGTCAGTACTCAGTACGTTTTCAACCATACAACATTTTTGTATCACTGGTTACAAGGTGAAGTATTGTATACACTTTATCACTCACTTCCAATGTATTAGCTCCTGGGGAGGTTATGAGGGCCAGGGCACCTTATTAAAATATATGTGAAGGTTTTCTGGGACAATGATGGTCAGGTATTCTGTATAGTCTCATATTCACTTTCATGCAAACACAATGATTACAAATACCCACACAGCCAGTACAGACTTGTGAAGTCTGTAGACCGTTTCTCGAATTAACCTCAAACAGCAACTGGGATTAACCCATGCACAAGCTTTTCAAGGTGTGACAAGTTGGCCATTGCTTATGCATTTTTTAATGCCCAGATAATACAGGAAGTTGATGAACTGTTACTGTGTGCAGCATTACGCTCAAACGTGTTGCAGCTATTAATACTTTTAAACCTGTCCAGGTGCCTGGCACAGATCATACCCACCCCAAAGCACATGTCTATTTTCTTGCCTATTCATGCCCATGTTCAGATGCACTGCAGACAATGTCATCTTGCCTCAGGCAGATTGAGATATCTATTCTCTCGTCGTGTAACTATCATCATCTACATTTGAAGTGCGATCAAACTAGGTGTAAAATCAAGCAGGAAATAGCATTCACCTCATTTCACCCGATGAGTCACTGAAATAGCAGGCATCCTTAATGCTTTGTAAATTCAGTGTACACAGTGCGGCTGATATAAGCTTGGTAAAAGCTCTTTTCTGACTAGCACCTTGTTCTACATCTCCACTGAGAAAATCCCTTTTGACAAATGAAAGCAGCCGTCAGGTTTTCAGATGCTCTCAAAACACCATTCCTGGCATCAGCATACAGTATGTTAGTATGATAGCTTGAAATGTTGGCTTGTTGACAGATGGGACAAGTGGTATATTTATTGTACTCATTTATCACAAGCATTTAGATTAACTTGTCAAAAGATGGGAGGCAGATATACAGTTCATATAGTGTATGCAGTCAAATGAATTTTTCTTAAAACAAATAAATAATTGTCTTCACATTGTCAATGCTTGTAAAGTGTAAGAGTATCTCTGGTCAGATTCCTCTTAAAAAAAAAAAAAAAGTTCACTATTGATCATCAGGACGGTGGAAGGATGGGACACTGTTGACCTCAACTGAGGAGGTAATTGGGCGGTGGAAGGAACACTTTGAGGAACTCCTGAAT
>JAODLL010039815.1:0-21256 GCA_026546735.1 Forbesichthys agassizii
CTATGTGTGAGGGAGGTGTTTGTCTGTCTATCTATGTACTGTATTCCTCTCTCTCTCTCTCTCTCTCTCTCTCTCTCAGCTCTCTCTCTCTCTCTGCCCACCACAGGTGAATGGTGACGACACAGGGGAATCCTTGGCAGCCTACACCTATTTCCCAGAGGCCGTGTTTGGTGCCGCTTACCTGGCTATCCTGCCCTCCCACAGGCTACTCCATGGCACCAGTTCAGTGCGTTCGGCCCTGGAGAAAGCCTTCCATCCAGGAGGTACCGTAGAGTCCACGGTCCACCTGTGCATAAACACACGTTTTATAGCACAAGCCAATATGCTTGCATGCATATTTTACATGATGTGCAGCACTTTTTAAAGCTCATCTGTGGTGCTGGTATAGTACAGCTGAAAATGCTTCAGGTGGCATACAATGATGCATTTAGAAACTTACTGAAGCTACTGAGATGGACAAGCGCTATACGTTATATGATTGTGTCGAGTAACGTTACCACTTTTCATGCCCTACTGAGGAACCTAATGTATGTTTGTATGTGCAGGCTGATTGAGTATTGCACCTAATAATTGTGTTATTGTTGTTTTCCTGTAGTGTTAATTGCTGATATGGACCCTAAGGGTCTGCAATAAAGTTGAATTGAAATGAATCAATATAGCCAATATGTTGATTGTTGACAGTGGGTTTTCCACACTACTAGTGTGAAGTTCTGTCAGCCTGCTTGTGTCAAATGTGTGGCATATACCCATAGGGGAGGGATGTATGTGTTTGTGTAATTGGGATTCCCTTGAGACTGTTCTTCTCTGTGGCTAATGGTGGTTGATAATGAGCTAGCATAGCAGTTCCTAACGACCTCTGACCTCTGCTCCCAAGACTGTTTGACAGGGGTTACTGCTTGCAACCTGTTTACCGGCCATGAGGTTCCTGTGATCATCTCTCGCAAAGACCAATTTGATGGCCACCTTGACACAGTGATTGGTCAGTTGGTGTGTGTGTGTGAGATAATGTTTGGCTGTTGACACCTCTAGGTAAAAAGTAGAGATGCACCGATTGATTGGCAGGAGATTGGAATTGGACGATTTCCACTCAATATACAAGATTGGTGGTAGTCCAATTTTCCTTTCCAATGGCCGGTACGGAAAACCAATCTTTGTTGTTAGTTGTTGTCATTAAATGGCTGTCAATTCATCATTAATTTGGCATTTTCTTAATTTCATGCATTTACCTGGAATACAAATGTAGCTTAAACTTATGAATAACTTTCAGTATATAAAAGTATAAAATCTGCATCGGTTGATTTTGCGGATTAAAAATCTGCAATCGAAAAAAAAAACCAAATAAAACAGATTGGTGCATCACTAATAGAAAGAATTGAATTCAATGCTAATGAATAAAATAGTAGTATGCATGCACTGTGTAATTATATTGCTGCTATAGAGCACTGTGTGTGCCTGAGTGGGTGTTTGAAATGCACAGCATGTGGGCCGTCCCCATGAGGCTGTTGGCCATTAGTCATACAAAGGATTTCACAGCATGCTCAAGGACCGCTACAGCTAAAGAGCTTGTGTGTGTGTGCGTGTGTGTTTGCTGTGTATGTGCACACACACACATTTATGTTATGCTGGAAACTATGTCCGTCAGGTATCCCCGACACTAATGAGGAGGACCTATCAGTGGCCAAATCCTTTGGTCTGAAGTGGAGGACCGTGCTGAAACGTCAGGAAGATGGAGCACACACTCTGGTCAACTCTGATGAGGTCAGCGCTGTCACCACACTGCTGCCTTTATGAAGCATTCACTAAACTGTTTTCAAGCCACTAGATGCATGAGCCACTTCAAAGGAAGACAAGTCATGTCTAACCGTACGTAGCTCTTAAATATCTGGACCCCAAAACCCGAGGGCGAGTTAGAAAGACATTGTTTCATGGAAAACATAGCCAAATCCACACTGTTTATCCTGTCGATAACATAAATAACATTTGACATTCGTCGGACTTTCAAACGTACTGAGCGTCCATGATGGCCACTTGCATCCACAACAAACTAGTCTTATCATTGTAGTTTTCACAAAAAACACTTTATTAAACCTGTAGAAAAATAAATGGTTTAAACTAACCAGATCCTGAAATAAACACAAACTTCTGATGACTTTGGAGCATAGGAGACGATAAATTTGTAATCTGACACTAATAGTCATGTGACAACCAGAAACCGAGATCATGGTACAATAGTAGACAATAATTATGTGGATTGTAAAGCTTTGTAAACATATTAATATTTCAATATTATTCAGTATGTAGCCCCCTCCCCCCCTTTCTCAATATTAGTAACACTTGTGGCCTCTTAGAACAATGCTGTATATAGAGATTCCATGTTTTTAAATGTTTTGGAAAATACTTTTTCAAAGAAATTCTACTTATGTTTTTTCTTAAGATTTATGACATTATAAGTGTGTTATACTGCACAAAATACATTTTTGAGCACAATCATTTATTAGCCAGGACTGTGCTGTTTACACATACTGTAGGTGCAGAACTTGCAGGTGGAGTGAGAAATTAGCTCACAGTGAGTAATAATGTAGCATGAGCAAAAAATGCCCTGAAATGGCCTAGGGTCTATAGCAGGGCTATTCAACTCCGGTCCTGGAGGGCCGCACCCTGCATGTTTTAGATCTCTCCCTGTTCCAACACACCTGATTCAAATGAACGGGTCGTTATGAGGCTTCTAACAACCTTGAATCAGGTGTGGATCTAAACCCTATAGACCCTATAGATCTAAACCCTATAGACCAGGGCTTAGATCACATTATAGCCTCTAAGGGCTGCACAGGCCCACATTTCACATGGAAACAAATGACACAACATACACCTGTTCCTCTCCAACCTGACATGCCAGATGGTTCGTTACAAAAAACCATCTGTGTAGCCCTCCATTGAAAGTGTTTAGAAAAGGGCAGGCATTTTAACAAAAAAAATACAGGTGACTGGATGAATGGACGTTGATTGTCTGTCACTGTCGGTTAACGCCACACCTAAATTACATCCGTAGCTGCCAGTATGATGCGGATTGGTCAGAGCCACTGTGGATCGGAGTGGGACACAAGCACAATGATTTCAAACTGAGACAAACTGAAACTCATGAGATCAGTATGGTCTCATGAGTCTAGTTCCTCGGGCATCGGAATTAAAGGCGTCATGTCATGCTCCTTTTCACTTGCTGACACAGTTCCTTTACTTCTCAATGCAATGTAGTTGGCAAGCGTAGGTGAAAATACCACGTAGTTTATGTGGAATAGCAGATCATACAACAACTCTTTAGATAATGTTCTGATTTCAGTGACTGTTGCTTTAAATTTAACAAGCCACTGACCACCCCGCCCAGACTTACATGTAGCTGTGTTGACGTGAGGCTACGACTGCTTTTCTGCTAGTACCAGGATACTCAAACTCGGTTTGAACATAGTTTTATGGGTCTTGGACCACATATGTTTTATTTTCAGCAGTGTTTTCAAGGTGATAATATTGCGCATTAATTTCGCCTCGCCGTCCAGACTACAGTAAATGATACGGGAGACAGAATGTAGTTCATTGTTGTTCGTGTCAACAACATAAACACAGCAGCAGCTTAGACACAGCCCTGTGAAGGAACAGGGGTGTTACGTTTTGATAACCAGCCATGTATCTACTAAGCACATTCTTTCGTGAATGAAGGTTAAATTATACCATAGCACAACATCGCAGCCATCCTTGCCCACTAAATAGCCATGTACCCATAAGCACGTATTAATTAATGAATGAAGGGTTACATAGCACGAAACCTCAGCTGTTCTTGCCACTACGGTTATGATAGATAGGTGTCTAGCTGCTAGCAACAACACAAAGTGATATTCGGTTAAACAACAAACGTCAAATTTAAACAAAGACGTAATATATTTTTCTTATTATCACTGACATAAGGTTAAATATTTTTGCATGATATGACTGATCACTGAAAGCTTTATTACTCGCGGTACCTAAAACGGCAATCCGTTTCCGGTAGGGGATACCATTTCGGTATGACACCCGCGAGTGTGTCTTTATCAAGTCGAGCAATTTTTAGGTTAAGTGAATCAACACATCATTATTTAAGCAGCCTATTTTAAACCAATTTACTGTTACTGAACAATAGCCTATATTAATCTAATGTAGTTATTGATGTGCACAGTGCATCACTTTTGATAATATGCCTGTCCTGCAGACTCGAGCTGTGTTAATGCTATGGTAGCCTACTAGTTACTATATCAAAAAATAGATTTACAGATTTGGTCACATCACCTGCAAATGTTGAACATTAGACTTGTGTACTGGCAATCAACATCAGTTCCTTATAGCTTGTACATTTTGCTGAATACTATATAGGTGGCCATCCTCATAGGGGCGTTACCAAACACACTGTATTACGTAATACGTGCACTATTTCATGATACACCTGTTTCTGCGCCTCCGTTACTTTCATGACAAATATAGACCAGGGAGCTAACAGTCCACGTTGAAAGAGCATTGCTAATGCCAAAAACAACTAGAAAACTTGGTTTTCATGGAATGGGTCCTTTAAATTGTGCAATGGTCCCTCCAATGTAATATTGATAGGAAAAGAAGTGGTTCATTAATCACAATACCCTACCCTTTAACAGCATATCATAATGTTGTAGAAAAGTCAAAGAAACAGAATTGGGGAAATACACATTCAGCTAAAAAAGGAATCTAGAAAAAACAAATGATAAAACCAGAATACTGCACAAGGTTTCCAATATTTTGATAAGCCATGTGGAATGAAGGCACTAGTGTTTTGCTGTTCCACTCAGTCTTCATGTCTTTGTCTTATTCTGTAGTTCACAGGTCTCACTAGAGAGAAGGCTTTCGACTCTATTACCCAGGAGGCCAGACTGAAGAAGGTGGGTGGTCACCTGACTAGCTCGAAGCTCAGAGATTGGTTGATATCAAGGCAGCGGTACTGGGGCACACCTATTCCCATGGTCCATTGTGGGACTTGCGGTCCAGTGCCAGTTCCTGAGAAGGAGCTCCCTGTTACGTTGCCAAAGCTGCCCACCCTGACAGGGAGAGGAGCTTCACCCCTGGAAGCTGCCCATGACTGGGTCAACTGCAAGTGTCCTCGGTAAGAACAACAGGGTTGTCAGTGAAACCGAGCAAGTCTCTAGTCGTCGTTGAAATGCCCCTGAGAAAGACACTTGATGCCTACTGGCTGCAGAGTAGCACCGAAGATACTGGAATAATAACAAGATACCGCATTGCAATGCGTTTCTATGGAAGCAAAAATGGAACGCTTCTGGTCTCTTAACAGCAGGGTCGGTCACTCTCGAGAAAGCTTGCTAACGTTGAGCTCAAATCAAAACAGAATCGCTTCGCGGTCCTCCACGGCGTCGCCTCACACATCGAAATGCATTGTGAAGCCAAGCGTAGTACTATGACTTTGTTGATTTAAGCGGTGTTTGCCACTTTGTTTATAAAGGCAAAGGTGCTTTTATTGTCACATACATGCAGCGAAATTCATTCTCTGCATTTAACACATCCCTCAAGGGAGCAGTGGGCAGCCACTGTGCAGCGCCCGGGGACCAACTCCATATAGAAGCCAGTGTTATAAGGTTACTTTTTACAGAGCCAGGGCTGTGGAGAAGTATCAGATCATTTTTTCAACATGCACAGAGAGATAGCGAAATGCAAGGAGATATTTGTTGAATTTTACAGAAAGTATATTATCCCTTACATACATTAATCTTACAATAGCTGACTATACCTTTAAGTGGGCGTGTCACTGACAACATTTTGCAAATTTACCCCAAAACAGTTAGCTGCAGAAATACCGTTGTGGCCTCAGATTGATCGTAGGTACTCTGGAATTCATGTAATACAGTATATTCATAATACCAATTAATACCCTCAGAAAGAAATAATGTGCAATAATATGGTAAAATAATGTTTGCCCCCTCATTGGCTAGCACGGAACGCTGGGTTGTTCTGCATAAGGAGGAAAAGTCCTTGAAACATGAAAGACATTTTACAAAAATCGAATGCGAAAGTGCCGTCCGTTGAAACCTCTCTATATTGGAGTCTCTCTGTTAGCATGGCTCAGGGTTTTCTTGCTGTTGGGGATTGGTGAGGCATCAAGTCCATTTTATTTCCACAGTATAGCTTAATCATAATTCCACTACCATGGTCTTTTAAAGCCCCCTAATTCATCGTTTTCATATATTTGAAGCAGCCTGGAAGCTGGTCCGCTTTCAAGGTTACAGAGAGAATTGACAGCTTATGTAGTATGTGGCAGCTTTAGCAGCTCCATGACAGCAGGGAGTGTTACATAAATCAGTGTAAAACAAGAGAGAGATGCAGAATGACCTGTGCACAGCACACACACATACACAAGCATCTGGGAGCATGCCTGTTAATGGCTGCTTGGAGCCCCCTGGCCGTCCACCGGTGTAATCCCCTCTCTTAATAAGAGGAATAGCTGCATCATTGCTTTGTGTTGATTTGAGCTGCGGCCTGTTAAGAGACACAGAGGTGTAAGTCATCAGGCTGTGTTCCGTCACTTTGCACAAGGCTGCTCTAATTCGTGCCATCAGTGAAGACGATGGCTGTATCTGGAGACGCAGCTTTCTCCACCGTGTCCTATCTCCGGGATGTCGCAAGTGTTGGTGTGAATGTGTTCCCGTTACTCGTCAGCCGTGTCCAATTAAAGTTTGAGTGTAACACAGAGAGGAAGGGATTGATGGGAGATGGAGTTTTATCTGTCCTTGCGGAAGTTATTTCACGTGCGCTGATCTGTTCTCCGGCTCAGTGTTGAACCTTAAATTGGTCTGCCAACTCAACTGGCTCTTAGATTAGCAAGGCCAGGGACTGTGTGTGTGTGTGTAATTGCGTTAAGCAGAAACCTGCTAAACGCATAATTACAAATGCACACAGGTGGTGTTTCCTTTTATACATCAGCCGTCGTGCCCCCACCTGATCTCTGTGCGTCCCTTTATATTACATGTACACAAACACAAAACATTTGTCTTCATTGTGTTAAGAGCTTCTTTTGGTTCTTTGAGCTATTTCCTGCTGGGAAGGAGCCCTTCCACCAAATGTCATGCCCAGAATTTGGCCTCTGATTGGTTACTTAGGGATAAGCAGAAGCTTTGTCATGCTGAATTTTGGGAAATAATGGGGACTATAATTTGGCAGTTTTTTTCTTTTCTTTCTCTTTTGTAATAGGAGGATGGAAGGGGCTCTGATATAACCTTGGGGGGTTTCATCTCTTGAAATAACACCTGGCTTTCAAATATTAAACCTGCTACACCTTAGCCTGGTTGCTAGGCAACATGCTGCAATTGCCACCTTCTCTTGGGCATATTATAGACGGGCACTGTGGTTGGTCCAGGGTGAGCATGGAAACTAATGAGTGGGAGTGGTGGAGGTTGGGGTGGGGGGTCTCCCAGAGGAGTGCGTGGTACCTCTTCCCGGATCTCTGGAACACCGTTCTCCAACTCTGCTGAGGCTCATTATGAGGCGAGAATCAGGCGCTGACACATTGGGATAAAGCGCAGGGGACTCCGTCACAAAGCTCCATTTCCGCGTCTTTGCCGGCGTCCGTGAAAGCGACCGCTGGCCCTAGCGCTGTTTGACTTGGCTAACACGGGCGCACAGAGGTGGCATTTACCAGCACAAACACATGCACTTTGATAAGCTAGCCCTGGCCTGCCAGTTTGCTCCTGGGTTGGTACAGGCTGTCTGTCAGGCAGTTGTGTGTGTGTGTGTGTGTGGAGGGGGATTGTGGGGGCTCAGCGCCATGATGCCAGCCTGGCTCTGGCTGTCCTTCTCCACAGGGATGTGACCTCAACGGCCAGATGGAGACACACACACACACACACACACACACACACACACACACATACACACACTTGTACACAAACATGCAATTTGTAGGCCATGTCTCTACAGACCGGCATTCGTAAATATTTGAGCATTTAGTTATCTAGCTCTAGATTTCCATCGGTATCTCATGCCTTTGTCCTCTTGCTGGTTCTTAGGTGTAAGGGACCGGCGCGCAGGGAGACAGACACCATGGACACGTTCGTGGACTCTGCCTGGTACTACCTCAGATACACCGACCCTCACAACAAAGACAGGTATGGACACAGTGATCTGTAAGGGTTTCTCGCAGAGGTATTTCTTGACACACAATGCTCGTCTTCGCTGTTCTTCACCTTCTCTCACTCCCGCCTCACATGTGGCAGCTTTTGTAGGAACTTGTAGCGAGCATGCATGCCATTAGTGTTTACTTCATGACCAAGAGAACACAGCGTCACGGCAGGTTTAATACCTGTGGGCGACTTACCCATCCTGTGTGGCTCACTGCCTGTGCATATTCAATAACTGTATTTTTCTTGGTCTGTTCAATCTGAGAATAAAGTGTACTAAATAAAATCTCCCTCTCGCTCTCTGTTACCATCTGTGCGCAATATGTGTGCAGCACGCATTTATGCACTCGCTAAGATCTTTCAGCTTCAGCAAACCGAATGCTTGTATATCACACAACTGCCTTCTCACTAACGCACACTCACAAACACACACATGCACGCACACTATTAAACTCACTCACTCACTCACTCACTCTTAAACACGGACTGACTGACTGACTGACTGACTGACTGACTGACTGACAATGGAAGTTATAAAGTCATGGTTGTCACCTGCTGGGATTGAGGCGATAGGCGAAGCTCGACAAAGATGGTTTAATTTCCCAGTGGCTTGACCTCGCTAGTGTAAAGATGCTTTTAAAAGAAGCTCTGCTCTACTGGCCACTTTTCAGATTATAGCACAACAGAAAAAGCAATTACACTGTTTGTGCATCCAGTTGGCCTACAGAGGCCTAATGCACGGAAGATGAAAGAGTGAGGGGAGGTGTGTGCGTGGGGTGGTGGTAGGGGGGAGGGGGTGTTAAGAAGGCATTATCATTTGTTGAAAGTGGGATACGTCTTTAAATGTAACTTGGGTTTTTGACAGACAAGACCGTCCGCTATCTTGCAGGAAACATTTTCTACCTCCAGTTTAATTATCTCCAGACATCATCAGCTGAGAGATAGAGAGAGGGAGAGAGAGAGAGATAGAGAAAATGTGTGATGTGAAAATTGGAGGAGAGTAATCACCGCTGTTTAAGGCGATACAGAGAGAAAGGGTCCATAAAAACATCATTAGACACCATCACGGCTCATTCAGACTGCCAGCCCAGGCACACTGCCCTGTTGAGATCTATAAAAAGCAGTCTGCTACTCTCAGGCCGTACGCACCTCTCGTTTACATACCCAGCTAAATGAGAATGGTAGAAAAACAACATCCTCGGCCGAGGCTCTGAAAGTTCTTCAACATTAGCATTAGCATTTGATTAGAGACCCAGAGAGATTTGGGATGTTACTCTCCAGGCTCTGGATAGTTTTATGTCGGCATCACTCTGCCCCCTAGAGGATGGACACATTAATACCTTTACGCCACACAATAACCACACTACATAATATCATAGAAAGGAATAGACTTTGCTGCTGTAAACAGTGCGGTAAACAGCAGTACAACACTCCTCCCCATACAGCACTCATTGGCTAACACAGCCCCCCCCCCCCCTGCTCAAACATCAACAGCCTGCTGGAGTGGAGATTTATGTCTCTGAGAGGGGGCGCTATAACACATATATCAACATAATTTTTAATAACACGAGTCCCCTGCACATACACAAAACAAAATGCAAAACAAATGTGAGACATGAATAGCCACTATTGTAAACAATAATAATATAACGATATCTATGCACGGTATTAGTCAAATTAAAGTAAGGTGCCTTTTAGGCTTGTCTTGGTGGTTCTGACACCAACCAAGTGACACTCTGGTATCTCCCCTGCAGTCCTTTTGAGCGGCGGCAGGCCGACCACTGGCTGCCTGTGGATGTGTACATTGGAGGGAAGGAGCATGCCGTCATGCACCTGTACTACGCTCGCTTCCTCTGTCACTTCTGCAGGGATCAGGGCTTTGTGGCGCACAGGTGTGTTTGGTATTGTTGTTGTTTGGGGGAAGGGGGGTGGGTGTAGCCTGTGTGTGTTTTACAGGAATGTGTTTGTGTGCGTGCTGTGAGTGCTCAACATATCAACTTGGTATCGCTATCGCAATGTCACCTTGCGCAATATCACATCGAAGATGTTGCAGGAAGTGCGATATTCAGTTTATTTTAAAAAGAGATGCGATTACCGACTGTCGGTTGAAAACGTGTTGTTTTAATATGTTAGGAATTTATTTCGATGCATTTTCACTTATATTTCAAAATATCTAAATGAATTTCGCATCATCACATTTTATCAATATCGTGCGACCCTAGCGCATGCTGTATTTGCAGGTATGTGCGTTGTCTCTGTGAGCAGTGTAGCAGTGTTGTTTGCTTGGGCCTCTGTGTGTGTGTGTGTGTGTGTGTGGGGGGGGTGGGTATAGTTTGTTTGTGTGTATATTTGCAGGTATGAGGTCGTCTCTGTGAGTAGCGTAGTGTTGTTGTTTGTTTCTTGCTCGTGTCTTCACCTGTGCATTGCTCTCTCCTCCTCTGCTTCCCAGGGAGCCGTTCAAGAAGCTGCTCGTCCAGGGCCTCATCAAGGGCCAGACCTTCAAACTGGCCGAGACTGGCCAGTATGTGAGGATGGAGGACGTAGACTTAAGTGGTACTGTGATCAGCCACCTCAGGCTCTGTCCAAATCCATGCTACACGTTGTTGTATTCAGACAACAGCATGCGATGAAGCACTGGCCACATCACGTGTCTGACGCCTGCGTTAAGTGAACAAATGTTTTGTTCTCTAATTTGCGGTTAATGTGGGATCCCATGTGATGCCTCATTGCTCCACTGGTAGCATTACAAGTCATTTGTGCTGTTGAATACAAGTCAAATTGCAAGAGTTGTTTGGAGAGGTGCAGGAGGTCTTTTCTCCTTTTACCCCAGCTTCTCTTTGAATTGGTTTCTTGCTTAAGGTTTAACGGCTGCTCTCTGTTGCTTAGTAACGGGATAAACAGGAGCTATTGATGGCACGAAGAAAAATAGGGAAGGCTTTCAATGTCAGCATTAGACTGTGTGTTTCTCAGGTGTCTGACAGCTAACTAAGAAATCCTCAGATTAGCCCTACAGTAAATCTATGAATCAGAACAAACGGTAACAATTTATTCCAACCCTGCCTTTAGTTAGTTTAGAATTTGGTAGGTTTTTATTTGGCATTTTACTTCAACATGTTCTTAATCCCCAAAGGATAATGTTATCCTTTTTTGTACAAAACTGGGAAACAAAAAAATAATACTTCAACCTCTGTGTGAGACGACGGATGCTGCTCCTACTAACCAAAATATATATTACGTAATGTATAGCACTAGGGTGAGTTTGGGATGTTTAGGGCGAGGTGCTTGATGTTGTTAAATGTTGGTGCTACAATTTTTTCCCCCACACAATTTTCAAAGGACCAATAAAACTCAGAACTTCCCCTTTCCCCATCTACTACTGGTAACAGATTACTAGTGACCTATGTCTGTTCAGAAACCAGCATTACACTTATGTGCTTTTCCACAAATGATTATGGAGTAGCTTTCCCAGCTGTGTGTACAGTTGTGTTTCAAACCGTGTGCTGGGGTGAATGTTTTAGCCTCTGGGGGCGCTATAACACAATCGGAAACCTTGTGAATATGCTTAATAAGTAAACTCTTGCAGTAATGATAATTGTAGGACTCGCTGAAGGCGTCTCCTTAAGAGGCGCCCTGACATTTAACCTCTTTTGCGCAGGGGAGGAGCCAGTGGCGCTGGGCGGCGGGCACCTGGAGGTGACTTTTGAGAAGATGAGCAAGTCTAAGCACAACGGGCTGGACCCACAGCAGGTGGTGGCCCAGTACGGCATCGACACAGTCCGCCTCTACATTCTGTACGGCGCGCCGCCCGAACAGGACATCCTCTGGAATGTCAAGAGTGAGTCTCATTCACCGCCAAGTCATTCATAAAGTCTGTTTCCACATGGAAAGTCAGGGAATTAGATTTGTGGACTAAATCATGGAATATCTTTTTTTATTTTTTTTACTACCAACATGTTTTTATTTTAGTTTCCGTTCATGAAAATATTACTGGGTATGGTATAACTACATTTTGAGATGTCTCAACAAATATTAAAACTTTTCTGAATGTCTGAATGTTTAACTTGAGTACACACTCAAAATACTTTATCATCACATTCATTCAGTTTCATTATTGTCTCTTTTACTCAAACACCGTTCTGCTGGCCTGTTTTTACATTCATTACACTGTAGTAGGTCATTGAAATCCAGATGTTTAGTCAGCGAACGTGAGGGAATTTGACATTTGCGTGTGAACCCTGTATATAGCTTCCCTAGTTTAAATTTTCCTTTAATTACCATTTTGTATATTCGTAACCTGTTTGTTTGCTTGTGTGTCTTCCTGTCTGCGTGTGTGTGTGTGTGTGTGTGTGTGTGTGTGTGTGTGTGTGTGTGTGTGTGTGTGTGTGCGCGTGCATGTGCATGCATGCATGCGTGCGGTCATTGCAGCGGACGCGCTGCCCGGGGTGCTAAGATGGCAGTCTCGACTGTGGCAGCTTGTGACAAAGCTCAGGGGGGCTCGGCAGCTCGGAGACGTCCCCAGCCCCTCCCTGCTAAAGAAGAAGGATCAAGCGGAGGCCATGAAAATCTGGGAGAACAAGAACTATGCTGTTGAACAGGTGATTACACACGATGCCAGCTGGTGATATACTGCATTATATCCTGTAGCTGTTTGTCTCTCTTTTGTTATGTCTGAAAGATGTTGTGTTGGCAAGTACTGTAGTTTTACATGGACACGATATTCTAATCTTTACCAATAGGGGTCACTAAAGCATTCATTTTTAAACAACCAATGACAAGATGAGATGCCCATTGATTAACATTGCTCTATTATTACCATTCTATTCTCTATTATATTATTGAACATATCTGTTAGTCTTCCTTTTTTTTCTTTCTTTCTCAAGCCATCATCTTCCATTAAATCGCATGTATTCTTTGTCTACATTTAATTAGTAATTCAATGATAATAATCACTTTGACATTTGAATACTTCACTGCTCAATGGCATTGGTATTGTGTAAGGTCACCTGCCCCAAGGTTTCAGTTTATCTTCTGGCATCAATTGTAATGTGAAACCCAAAGAATAAACGCTGAGAGATTGATTTCCGATCTACTCACTCCCCCTTCCACATGATATAAATACCTTCCATACACTGTCACGTTTGATTCCCGTTCCTCAACAAGCCCAGTGCTTTGTGAAGGACCCAGGCTGCTGCCGTAAGCCTCCAAAGCCAGGCCCAGTCCTTTTGATGTAACCTTCTGAAGCCTCACTCATCAACCTCCAATCTGGGGCGCTTCCCTAAAGGGTTCTTCCAAGAAGGCTATGCAGTAGTAACTAACAGCTGTGTATAACACTGCCTTCGGCTGGTGTATACACACTGATGTAGCCTGCTTCCGGACCCATGAATCCCTGCCTACAAATTCGGGTTGCAGGAACAATCTGCACTGTTGTGGATGTATGAATTTGATATCAACCCCTTAACAGACAGATTTCGTTTACACGCATCACATGGTATGTCAACACTGACCATCAAATTAAAAACTAGCTGTTGACTTTATTGTGTGGTAGCTACAGCTTCAATGGCTACAGAAATTACCATAAGAGCGCCCACATGGCTCGTAATTAGTTAGAGGAACAATCCAATTGTCTGCCCACAGAAGTCTGGGAGGCAATTTCAGAGAGAATAATGAAGTGGTAAAGAAATGGCCATTCAGTCTGAACCAGGCTAGTAGTGGTGACATAATGGAGCTGTTTCTTCTGTTTGTTTATATGAGGAGAAATGGAGACAGCCTATATTTGCCCCCGAAAGATAGTATGAAGGAAATGTGCACCCCACAAATAAGGTTGATGTTGTGTTTAGCTTGTGACTCATACTGTGTCATCATTTCCAGGTCACGGCTCACTTTACAGAGGACTTCCTTCTCAACGCTGCCATTTCACGTCTTATGGGGCTTACCAACACACTGTCTGTGAGTGGAAACTAACTCTTTATACAGGACAGTGCATTGCTCCAGTTTAAACCCTTTTGACCGCTGTGTGTGTGCGTGCGTGCGTGCGTGTGTGCGTGCGTGTGTGCGTGCATGCGCCAGGCTGCCACAGCAAGGGTGGTGCAGCACAGTGTGGAGTTTGAAGACGCTCTGGCTGTGTTGTGTGTGATGACCGCACCCATGGCTCCTCATCTCGCCTCTGAACTCTGGGCAGGTCAGCATCTCACGCACGCACGCACACACACACACATGCACACACACACACAGGGCAGGTTAGCATCTCTCTCACTTACACGCACACGGGAATAAGGCAACATAATTCAACATAATTATTTCCTTATCATATTATTTGAGGAACGCCAGTGGTGGCTATTTTTAGTGCCATAATGTGATAGATCTTAATAACCCACTGGTGTGCCCAGTCTGCATTGCCTGTAGAGCCTGCAGAGGAATGGTAATGGTTTCCTGTGAAACAACGACTTTGTGTGTGTGCGCGCGTGTGTGTGTGTGTGTGCGCGCGCGTGTGAGAAAATAATTTAAGGGAAAAACTAGTTTCATGAATGACACATATAAATGTCATGTTGACACTTGTTTATCTAATACAAGTGTTTCTACTACGCCCAGGTGATGTCATCGACAGCCATTAACCAAATCTACTTAAAGGAGATATATCTGGGTTTTAGAGCTATACCACTTCAAAAAACTTCACCAAGTCAAATGCTCTGCTCTGCAAATGATATTCAATTTGCATAATAAATTGGAAAGCGGTGTATATAAATCAGTTTAGATCACCAATGACTTCTGACCAATCAGCAGATGTGGGTAGAGTAGCCAAAAACTGTTAACTTAAAGTAATAATGACTAAAAAAGTATCTAGTTTTTATGACACGTTTTCATCTTCATTTTATATAATAAACAGAGTGTGAATTTAAATATCAACAATGGCAATGCTGTCCGTAGTGTTTGCACCTACATCACGGCAGATTAGCACGAACACAGTGTTGCCAACATGGCAACCTTCTCGCTTGATTTTATTTTTTGTGACATTTTAAACCTTCTGTGACTTTATTTCAAAAATATATTCAGACCACAATGGCAATGTGAGAGATAGGCTAAATGAGCTGCTCAGCGTAATCGCAGTCCACGGTTCTTGTGTCAACAGCGCTGGGATCTCTCCCTCTCGGCTGTCCTCAGGTAGCAAGGGTGGGTGTGGGTCTGTGTGGCAGGCAGGAGGAGAATGTTGTTTGTCGCATCAGTTTCTATGGTTACGTTGCTTGACACTTGCTAAAAAAAACGTGCACAGCTACGACATTTTTGTAAACGGGTTGTATGTAAAAAAAAAAAAACTACATAAGAAATACTTTTAGACTTATAATATTGATGCATGGAGCATGGACCACTGCTGTGGTCATTGAATATGGACTTTAAAATGATGTATTATCACATTTAAAAATGTAAACATTGTCCTGTATGTTCGTGACACAACTTTAAAAGCCACAACAGTCAAGATGACCATGACGTCTTTCCCTTCTAACCTACAATACATGATTCCTGATATGAAATGCTTCTTCCTGGTTTATGCTTTGCTTTTGTAATTCTCAATGTGACATCAAAGGGTCCCTCAGCCGTGAGCTATTTTAATACTAAGTGTGATCAATCAGAATATTTTTGTTCGTAAGCACTTTCTGTCTTTTGTCCATACGGCATCATCTCCTTCTTCCACTCCTACGCACAGTTTTATAAATAAGGCCCCAGGTCTTCAGGGCATCCACTTATTGTCAGAGACACGTGAACCATATTCCCCCTGCACATACAGCAGTCTTGGGAGGGAGTAGGGTTCAAGAAAGGTTATCTGGAAAACCATATCCTCCAGCCGATAGCCACGTCCAGAAATTCTGTTTGGGAATGTGTGTGTGTTTGTGTCTGTGTGTGTGTGTTTGTGCTGGAAGAACCCTTCTTTACTTAAGTTTAAAAATATATATTGTTTTAAAAGCAGAATTTTAACGCCCAAGAAGTAGACTTGTGACAAACCCGCTGCCATAAACAATATACACTGCACTTTTCACCCTGCCGGCCGTTGATGGCCGCACCATGAGCAGGATAGCGGAAGTTTACTTCCTTCCCTAGCCCTCCTATGGGATGTGAGCTTGCTTGTACAACACATAAAGCAGAGGGGTGGGAGAGAGAGGCTGTTTAGTGTTTACCCAGTTATATGGACAAGTGTTAAAACCATGAATTTCCATTCTAGGGTTTATAAAGTGGTATGGTTCTGTTTGCACACACATACGCGAGATGCCACCCACTCAAATATTATTTACAGCCACAATTCTGAAAAAGTTGTCAGTATGGAAAATGCTAAAACAAATTAAAATTTCCACATTTGTAAAGGCAACTGTCCCAACCTTTTTGAAACACTTTTCTAGCAGTTTACTTTTTATATTTAATATTACTCCAGTTTTCGCTGGTTCAGTGGACTAAAGCACTGGTGAACCCCTGGGTTACCATAAAGAGGTGTAGTGTTGGACATTCCTTGGTGTTGATGTGTGTGGCTTGTTGTCTTCTCCAGGTCTCTGCTCAGTAAAGAACCCGCTCAGCCCACTCCTCACACGGGGAGGAGATGTTCTCCAGCAGCCCTGGCCTTCTGTCGACCCAGAGTACCTGGAAGTCTCTGATATTACGGAGCTCTCTGTGCGGGTACGGTCATATGCAGTATATGGTATTCAGGTATTTTATGGATTAATAACAAAGGCACTGGAGCCCCAACTACTGTGTTCACTGATGTTTACTAAGGGAGTATATCTTCTTCATCAGCTTGAGTTGTTTCTTAATTGATGTGAAAATATGAAAGGACAATTGTCCACAGAAAATCAGTTGAGTCAGAATCAGTGGTAGTTTCTATCTCAAAACTGGGATTCAAATAACCAATAATTTTCATCTTAAAATGTAAATCACTTCACCTCTGCCAATATATACAGGTTCTTTATACACAGTCATCCCCACTGTCCAATTGCCAGCCCTTTTACAGGGAGTTCCAAATGTACCAATCAACAGATTGCTCGATATTGGTGTGACTGGGTGTGACAGGAGCCTTCCAGTATGTATTTTTGTGTGGTTGTATATATTATACTGTATGTATATGTGTTTGTTCATATGTGAGCTGGCATTTAACTTCAGACAGCTCTAGTCTTCAACCCCAAAGTCGCAGTTTTTTTGGTAGCGGCGATGGTGTAATTTTCCACCAGCCTATGATTAGAGTGCGTGAGTGCGTGTGAGCGTGTGCACACACATCCACACGTCATTGGGCCTGCTTCAGGCTAAACAGACAAGTGGTAAATAATTAAAGACTGGGCAGAGACGCACTGTGTTATTTCAGGCTTTTCTTTACCGCTTTCTTCCCCCCAAGACGTTCATTTAAACAAATAGTGAAAGTCGGAGTGTCTTTAATTATCGAGGATGAGAGGACATCTCTGTGTGTGTGTTTGTCTGTCTGTCTGTCTGTTTGTTTGTATGTCTGTCTGTCTGTCTTTTGTACAGTTCAGGTTTTTTTGTAGTTGTGTTTCCACTCACTGAGAGCGTCAAACTGTGTTTCTCCTGTGCATGTGTGTGTGCCTGCTCCTGTGGCTGCACCTCAAGAAGCGCAAACGTGCTTTTCAAGGTGCACAGCCAATCAACGCAGCGTCCAGCTGTGCATGTCTCAGGTTCTACACCCTTGTGAGATTAGATGCATGGGAGGGCGGGGCACACCATGTGTTCATCCCCTCTCGCACACCACCACACATCCCAGTCATTAACTCAGTTAATAGCTAAATGATGGAGCTGCTTCAATGTCACTACTTTTTCTACTGAATCCTTTCCCTGACAGGGTGAGCTACCTACACCCACCACTAGAGGGTGAGCTACCTGCCACCACTAGCAGCAAAAACACCCACGAGTGTGATGACAGCAGGTGTAGTCAACTACACCTGTCTCCCGCGCGTTCCCAGTCCTTAACGTGCGTGTGTGAGTGTGTATGCGTGTTCGTGTGTGTGTGTGTGTGTGCGCGTGTGTGTGTGTGCGTGTGTGTATATATATGTGTATGTATAGGCCCACTCTTTGTTTTCTATGTTGTAGTAAAACACTAACCTTGCAAGACTGCTCTGATCTCGCGAGCTTCAGTTTCAATTTCACCATGAGAACCGGTCTGGAAAGCCTCAGAATCATTTTGAATGTGTCCAAGTAGCACCTGAACTTTACCGTCAGCGTCGTCTTTATAGCTACACGGGCGTCGTTATCCAATCAGCGTCGTCTTTATAGCTACACGGGCGTCATTATCCAATCAGCGTCGTCTTTATAGCTACACGGGCGTCATTATCCAATCAGCGTCGTCTTTATAGCTACACGGGCGTCGTTTTCCAATCAGCGTCGTCTTTATAGCTACACGGGCGTCATTATCCAATCAGCGTCGTCTTTATAGCTACATGGGCGTCGTTTTCCAATCAGCGTCGTGTTTATAGCTATACGGGCGGGGTTTAGGTGTGCCGGCAGCGAAAATGAGAAAATGTATTTTTTTGAAAGTACAGCCATTTGCAAACTGTTTCAATGTACTGCTCCTCAGATGGACTTGTGACAACAATTCCTCTGGCATGTCAGGTTAGTGAAACACAGTGATGGGAGTGTTTCATGCAATATCATTGTGCTTTTACTCCCAACTTGTGTAGCTCTTCTGATTCAAACTCTATCTGCTGCTTTGATGAAGACAGAGCTGGCTTTTCACTTTTGTCTGGGGTCTTTATTGTGGTAGTCCCCCACCCTGCGGACACCCTGTCCACTAAACACCACCTTGGCATCCTATAAGGCGGGGCTGTGGTTAAGTGGCCTCGTGCGCATGTGCATGTGTGCTGCACATACTCGTGGACTTTCTTTTTCTTTTTACCACGAGACTCAGAAGTGTGTCCTCTTGAAAATGCGCTACATATTTTCACATGCTTGACAACATGCACGTAATGGATGCTCATCTCTCCATCGTGGGATGTTTGTATGTTCATAAACATACTTAAATATAAGATGGGAACGAGAGGTCTTCACAGGTCAAAAAAACTGGACCAGATCTGAAATTAACCAAATAATTTTTCACCCGACCAGATTTGCATAAATTAAAAACCCATAAATTGAGATCCGTTCTGAATGGACCTGACGACAAACAGATCAATACACGAGAAATACCGTGGATTTATTTTTTAACCAGACCCATACTCGTTCAAAAGACCCGCTGAGTACCGAAAGAACCTTAAAATGATGTCGCAGACAGGCGATCGCCATCAGTAGTCAAGGAATAGTGCAGAAACGTTAGCTGAGGAACACACAGGTTCCCACACTCACACTGCCGTCAAATGAAAAAAGAAAGCAAATTAACAGATTTTTGTTAATAATTTAGATTTACCAACAGAAGCCAAGGTTCGGTGCCACCGAACCTGCTGTTGCGTCAAACCATTACAAAAAAATATAGCATTTATGTCAGACCCGACCCAGATCCGAGTCAAACACTCAAAGATGGACCCGACCCGGTCAGATCTCGGGCCGGGTTACGGAGGACCCGTGAAGACCTCTATTGGGAACCACTGTTCTAATGTGTTTTACATACGACTACACAATGGTAGTTGTATTTAGCTTTGGGATGATGCAGAATGTTTTACCGGTTGTCCCTGCTTGTCATTCCCTACCACCTCACCTAATCGTCCCTCTCTCTTTCACATCTTCAGATTAACAACAAGGTGTGTGGATCGGTCGCGGTTCCTCGGCAGATATGCCAGGATGCAGAAATAGTGCAGAGGCTAGTGCTGGAGAGTTCCCTGGGACAGAGTCTTCTCGGCCATCGCGTTATCAAGAGAGCCATATTGTCCCCCAGAACGGCCCTCATTAACTTCCTCGTCGAAGACGACAGTTAGGAGGGGATCGTCCTGCCTTCTATGAACGCAGGACTCAAAGCAGCAGAGGATTGGAGCATTGTGTGTATGTTTTTATGTGTATTTTTAATTTGTCATGGGACAAAGTTAAGTTTAAACTACTGTATGTCATTAATTGAATGTAAATATTATATAAATAAGATGTTCTTTCTGTTTTCCCATTTTGTCTTTATGAAATCAACCCCCCACGTTTTGCATTCAAACACTATTGACATTAGACGCAGACCTGTAATCCCATTGAGATTCCAGACGTCATTCACTTTCTTCTATGTGCTCTAGTTAGACCAGCTAGGGCATCACAGGCTTCACGTGGTTCAGCCACAGCTTCACACGTTTCCACCTGCCGTGTCTGTCTGTCTCTCTGCCCGGAGCGCTATCAGTGGAGGGATTGAAGAGCCGTACATGGACAGCTGTGAGAACACCCAGCTGACTGCGACGTGGCGCTTTGTTTGGCTGCTGTGACGTCTATGGTGTTCCCATTGACAAGGCGCCATGTTGCCCTCGCTATTCACACAGAAGAGCTTCAAGTTGATTATTTTTGTTTGTTTTTTTAACACTTCATCACTCATCATTACTCCTACATCACTGCTGTAAGTTGATGGTTTATTTTGGGGTAAACCCAGCCACGATACGGCTCCACAGCACTGAAGAGTTCTATTTACCAGCCGAATGTCTGTGAACACATTGTGAATTGGGAATTGTAAATGCAATATGAGGCCAAATATGACTCACTGGCATCCCGAACCCCATTACCGGCAGCAGTAGAGTATCCATATCTGTTTGCAACAGCCCATTGTTGAATACAGTGAGTAATCTGTTATAAACCGCACTTGTCTTTCACAAACTGACTGAAGCATGCACAATGTTAATCCAACATTATGAGAGCTTGTTAACAAGTAGTCTTGGAAATGTTGTCAAATGTCAATCTAAAACCGATTTGGAGCGAATGAACGGCAGAGGCTTTAATGTATGCAGATTAGTTATAATTTCATAATCATAAACTTAGAGAATAGCACATGGCAAAGGACACTCGCATGTGAGATGCCTTCCAATTATTTAACCTTTTCTCCATATTTCTCTCTATGACAGGATCAGGTGACAGGAAATGGCTTACAGGAGACAGAATAACAGGAAGAGTGTGTGTGTGTGCGGGGGGGGGGGGGGGGGGGGTGT
>JAODLL010039824.1:0-21252 GCA_026546735.1 Forbesichthys agassizii
GAGAGAGAGAGAGAGATAGAGAGAGAGAGAGAGAGAGAGAGAGAGAGAGAGAGAGAGAGAGAGAGAGAGAGAGAGAGGGTTTGGATCTTGGAAAGGCCTAGATGGGGATTGATTGATTGATAAAGACGGTGAAGAGGCAGAATTAAGCGACAGTTGAGGAGGAAAGGAGATGTGAAGTGCAGAAAAGCATTTTCTGAAGGCTGCTATGATGAATAGGAACATTGCTGGGGTCACAGAGCTGCCTTCTATCCATGTAATGTGTGCCAGTGTTTTCAGTAAGGTAGTTTTAGAGTACTTAATATTTTTGAAAATCTTTCCTTAACAAGGACATTATTTAAAAGATATCTAAAACATCCGAAAGATAAAATATTTGACAATGAGCAAGTGTGAAGGAATATACATATAATCTGTGAATGTAACTAATTCTACTCTAGTGCAGAGGTCATCAACAGGGGGTCTGGGACCCCTAGGGGGTCCTCAGAGGTACTACAAGGGGTCCTCCAAATTATTTGATTATTATTTAAAATGATTTATTGTTCTTCCTAAACTTAAAATGTCAGAAAATATACATTAACATAAATAAACCCTGTGCTATAAATATATATACAGTACATCTGTCAATTATTTTAATGCCTTAGTGGCTTAGTTTTATACATCACACTGTAGACTGCTTATCACATTATCGTTGGCCCAAAAACATATATTTTATGCTATATATGATATGTACTGTGTTTCTATCACCAAAGGAGTCCTCGAAAACGTTGAAGACCTCTGCTATAGTGCATATATATGTTTTACATTTATAACAGCAAATGTGAAAATAAGATTTGTGTAAGTAAAATGCTAATTCAAATGAACATGAGCAATAATCAAATGTAAACTAACTTTAGTTTGACGTAATGACTAATCCTCTAATTTTTGATATAGCAACCATAACCAGAGCCATAGCTGCAAACAAAACACCACCACCATATTGGTGGCTGGGAATAAATACCACTTCTGCATAAAAATCACACTTGAAACATTATTCTTGCACATCAAAAACATTTCCCCCAAATCAGACTTCCTAAATGTATTACTGGCATCCGTGTAAAAAAAAATGCTATGGTGAAAAAGAAATTAGCAGGTTCTTCCAGGAAAACAATGAATTCATGTGGCTTAGAAAGATCAATGTGGCACAACTTCAAAACAACTAATCTGCATTGCTCAAACTCAAGATACACCATATCCAGGGATGATGAAACTATAGAGACTGCAGCTGTTTTGAAGAGCTGCCAAATGTGTTTACCTTGTGGATGTTTGTATTATTTAAAGTTGCTTATGAAAGACCTATAAGGGAATGTTTATCTTGATGTTGTAATCCAAATTGTAATGAACACAACTCTTCAGCAGTAGGAAGGATACATCATATTTTTTGTTGCATCCAATGAGCTGAAACAGTTCCCCTTATCAGAGGAGCAGAGACAGAACACTTGGTGTCAGCGAATGTGTAACCCTGGCATGGGTTTCTGCACAGTGAGTATAGTGCAGCAAGACAAAATATACATTCATCCCCTTGGTCGATTTGGAAGTCAGAGGGCTGCAGAGTGCTTGTACGTCAGTGTTGTAGCACAACAGTGTCAGCCACAGTACTATTCATACTGCCAGGTCATGTGTGACCAAATAATGTGTGTGGATCACATGGTATTTCCTCCCCTCTTTTGTTTATGTAAAAGACTAAAGGAGAAAACGCTCTTGAGAATGTGGAAATAGTACCGTACGTACACTGCTAGTTTAAGACATTTGAGCGTCGCTTCATATTAGCTTGTGTTAATTCAAGAACTGTAGCTAAATGAAGGAGCTTGTTTTTGTCACACAGATACAACAGATGTGATCAGCTCCCTGCACACTTCCATTTAATTAGAGATCATATGTATCATATATATAGGTGATCATTTAAAATGTATAAACAATTTTAGTGCCTGTTTCTGGCAATCCTCATTTATTTTGACGATCAAATCAAATATCAATATCATTACAGAGAATGCTCTACTGGACAATCGGAGTACATTGTGCACAGCAGGAAATCCATTATTGTAAGCAAACAATGATACTTTGGGGTTTGCAGCATACCTCTTGCCGTATGCAGTGGTTTTCAAGCTGAAGGGTGTGCTCAGCTTTGGGGGGAAAAGAACTGCATAGCAAGAGGCGCTAACAACAGCACCCAATAATACACAGCAGCATTGTGAACATATGGTGTACAGTAGGTGCATTAGAAATAAACAGGCTGTTAATTCAATGTAGCTAATACACAGTTACTGTGGCAATGCTGAGCTCGTGGTTATGCAAACAATGTTCTGCATGTTCTGCATACAAATGACCATCCATGCATCCATCCATCTATCCATCCAGAATATATATATACCTACCTACCTACCCACCCACCCACCCATCCATCCATCCATCCATCCATCCAGCTGCCCTGATCTGTGGCAGCTATTATTTATTAAGGAGCTGGTGATGTCAGCTCAGGCCCAAAGTGGGCTCCGGTGGGCTGACATGCCTGCTGACATGGCCCTGTGGCACAGGGCCTCCGTCCAGCTCAGCTCCAAGCTCCTGACAGCGCAGAGACACTCTGTGTCCTGTTTAAGTATAGAATTACTGTTAATACTTGTTGTGGTGGGCTGACCCAGACACTTTAATGACGTGAATGGTACACACACGCACGCACGCACACACACTGATCTATTCATGAGTCTGTCTGTGCAGAGGCTGTTGGGATCACTGCTGATTTGACAGAAATGTTGCTGATGTCTGCTCTGCACACCCCCCACCCCAACACACACACATATAAACATCTCTCTCTCTCTCACCCACATACACCCCTCTCTCTCTCTCGCTCTCTCACACACACACTTCTTTCTCTCTGAAAACACACACACACACACACATACACACACAGAGAGATAGCAAACTCCTCAGGGAGCCTATCTGGATTGATTAGATACCCTGCTATTTCTCTTCAGCTGTCAATCTGGCCTCTGAATAATTCTCATATATAATACTTGATGACCATTGCCCCTTGTGACCATCCTGTCACACACACACACACACACACACACACACAAATATACTTATCCATGCCATCAGAAACTAGCTGTGTGTGGCTGCTATCGTTTGTACGTCCGCTAGTTTGTTTGGTCCAGTCCATTTTCTTTATGCAACCCTTAAAGGTATTATCCGCTACCGCAAGCTAATTGTAAGCTAATACATTTTTTGTCAATTCCCGAAATAGCTCCTGGCTTTCTGCTACCTTACCATGCCAGACATCCCAACCTGCTGGAACAAATTTTTGGGAGTCATCATCATCCATCCGCGACTATGGTCCATTGACCCCCTTCCCCGGGGGCGACGTCTTCGTGTATCCACTAGCACAATGCTAAGCGTTCTCGAGAATAGGTAACCCTAAAGGTGGAGTCAGTGATTGTAAGCTAATACACTTTTGTTGAATGATCTACTCACAGTCTGCTAACGTCCCATTCTGGTGTTCGTACACAGCCATAGCTCTGTAAATATGAACCCAAACAAAGTGGTGCAGACCGCACCAAGCGACACTATAATATATCTATATTTGTCCAATGTGTGAGCTTCTGAGGGGGCACCCTATGGCATTGACAGGAGAGGAGTTTTTGTTTTTCTAAAGTTCAAATATTAATAAGCTTTCTCCAGAATAACTCTACTTTTAACGTTATTGATTGACCATGAACATTTCTTTTTAGATTTTATTGCATTCATCATGACGCATATTATAACTATAAAAATAAATAATTTTGAAGCAATATTTTCATTTTTCATGTTTTTTCATGTTTCATTCATTTTACAATCCCGATGATGTTACAAACAGACCTGAATCCTTGCAAATCACACCTGGGTCAACTCTGACGGTTTTGTGATTGTTATGAGAGGCTACATCACATGTTAGACATACAGATTACAAAATTATTCCACCCTTTTCGGGATCTTCAGAAACACATCTGACCACACAACTGAAACTTAGTCCCAGAACCAGACTTGCCAGTATTACAGTAAAATGATGATCATGATTTATATAATTTATTTATAATCTTGATATGGGTAGTATTTATAATAGTGTAATGGATGCAAATAAGGCTGCTTGTGAGACCTGCCTCATGTACATAAATAAACATGATTCTCATCGCGTGAGAGATGCTCCAAACAAGTCTCTAGGGAGTGTGTGGTTCTGTTTTGCTAGTACACATGGGAAAGTCGCTGTGTGTGTGTGCGTGTGTGTGTGCACGTGTGTGTGCGCATGCATGTATACCACAGTAATGAACAAAAACATGCTATTATTAGAATGACCAAGGCCAGGCCACTGTAACGTGAGGTTTCTTTTCTCGATCAATAAAGTGTCATTTTATTGCGATTTGGTGTACTGTAATTGCCAGGTTGGTGTGTGTGTGTGTGTGTGTGTGTGTGTGTGTGTTATTAAACCCACATCTGGACAACACACATCTTATCCTGCTTAATGATACACCTCGTGTCATTTCAACAGAATGAAAATAAATACATTATAGAAGACAAATTACACAAAAGGTGAGGCGCTATAATATCGAGCCTCAAAGGTAAAACCATCAAAGGCAAAAACAACTAATTAGCCATGGTTGATCAACCTGTCAGTCATCAGGCATCATAGCACATGGGAAAGGCACACTCTTAATCTTCTATAATGAAGCTAAGAGCCAATAGGAAGTCCCCACAGCCAGCAGCCATCCAATCAGTATCTGCTGTCTTAGGGAAACAGAGAGACACAAATGGGACAACGGGTGGTTGGCTTGTGGTAGCAGGGAATATAATTGGAGAAACAATTGAGAAGGCTACAAAGAGGGCCCCCTGTCAGCTAATTCACAGCTTGTTAACATGAAAAGGGAAACGTAGAGGAACAAGTGTGTGGGTTAAATTGTCTGGTAATTGAGGTCAGTATCAGGGAGATAATGTGTGCCTCCTCTCCCTTTTCTATGTTGATTGATTGCCTTTCACATGTTTCTGACAATATTTTTGTGATGTCTGTTTATATTGTTGACAGGCCTTGAAATTAACTAAATAATATCGGTGGCTTTGGTCGGTGAATGCAATGTGCTCTCCAACATCACTGACTCTCTCCGTCAGTGTACCGAGTGCGCTAATCAAGTCAATTGAAGCTATTTCTGTAGCAGATATTAACTGAATCTGGCTGCGCGCATGACAAGTTTGCTAACTCTGGAAACCATACATGAAGCTGTTAGCACTCCTGGGCTGCTGACATAGCGATTGCTAGCGATGCAAGATCTGTAAACGTGGCATCACTTGCCAATTCTGTTTGTCTGTTCTGTGTTGTTTTCCTCACACAACGTTTGTGGTGTGTGATATCTAATACACTGAATGTATATTAGATATCACACACCACAAACTTGTAGCAAACTTGTGCGACATCCTAAATTCCACTTCATTACTGTTTATTAGGACCTCATTTATAGCAACATGATGTGATAACATTTATAGAGTAGTCTTGCATGCGTGCATGACACGCGCGCGCGCACACACACACGCACACACACTCATACACTTAATCATTAATTTGACTGTGATTTTCAAACAGGAAGCTAGCAGTTGATTGGACCACCTTCAACCAATCAGAGCTATACCCATGCACACCTGCATGCTGATTGGTCTGTACGTCTGTAACCAGCAGCTTATGAATGTAGAGTTCCCAGACTGACATTCAATGTGAAGCAAAACATCGAGGTGGAGCTTGTTAAATCTAACCTGACGAGACCAGATACATGTGTCCCTTAGACACATCCATCTGGGGAGCCGTCCATTGGCTCAAGAGGACAGGGGCTTTCGGAAAAAGACTTTGCATGTGATTGGACGAAACTGTGAACCAGCGAGTCTGTTATCCACTCTTGCAGTAGAAAAGGAAAAGAGGAAAAACATATTTTCCATTGAGAAAAGCCTTTTGCTCTTCTAAATATGATATTTTATTATAAATTCGAACAAAACTGATGCTATACAGTATATTGTTTCCAAGTCGCCTACATCATACCTAAACCACGCCCGCAGCTAAACTACGAACTGATAAACACTGATTGGCAACACACAAGGTTTACCGACCTGAATCAACTCGATTTCCAAGCTCTCCAGACTGACGCTCGCGACGAAACTGAAAGCTCGCAAGATCAGGATGGTCTTGCGAGGCTATGTTAAGTTCTAGAGTTACCAGGCTAATTAGAATTCATCCAAGCACGTTTTTACATGATGTGTGCCATGAGCACCACCATTGCTAGTATAGGCCAACGACTTGCCACTGACTGTATTCCCACAAACAAGCAATTAGCATGAGGATGTCGAGGCTCTGTGCTCTACAGACAGACTCGGCTGTGATCTTTACACATCTGCCTTATTAGATATTGTGAAGAGTTGCACAACTTTCCTCTCAGGCACAGATAAAGTAAAGCACATTTTTAGGAATTTTATGTCCCACATTGCTTCATAAGTGATTACATTGGCATTAATCACACACATAAATGTGCATGTGTGCGTTTGTTCTCTGCTTTGATATAAATTGGTCAAATTGCTCGTGTAGCTATTTTTAACATTAAAAACATGCCCCTCTCCTATTCTGGTGGAGGTAGGATAGACCAGCGCAGGTGCTCATTAAAGGTATAGTCAGCTATTGCAAGCTAATTGTATGCTAATACAGTTTTTGACAAATTCACCAAATATCTCGCTAGCATTTCGCTAGCTTACCATTCTCATGTCTTTGCTTTCAAGATCTTCCAAATAACTATTCCCTCACCTTGCTGTGCTTGCTGAGATTAAAAAAATGTTGGTAGCAGTCACATATATTATGCTGGTCCAATGACCTTGCATTTAGATACGTGCATCAACGCTGTTGTAGTCTACTAATATATGGAGGGATCTCCAGCGGTGTGTGTTAGCGCTGCTGTACATCAGTACAAAGTACAAAGTTTGGGCTGTCGTTCATTTTAAATGGGCCCCTCTCTCAGCACAATGTTCCGCAGACCACCGCTTTCAGTTCTCAGGTTCAATAGGGCTATTTACATATTACATATACGCACTGAGAACGCTGAGGCCATTAACACTGCATCTTGAAATTCTTCCTCTCTGGGAGGCGGTGGGGTTAGAGGGGGGGGGTTCAGGTGTGATTACAGTTACAGTAGAGACATCTTTACAAAAACCTGGTAATAGTTTGCAGATGCACGGTAGGTAGGTATTTTTTGGGCGCACTGTGACATTACGGTGAAGTTTTCCCAGTAGATTAAATGTCATGGGCACCCCTCTTCAACAACCCCCCACCAACCCACAGTACAGGACACCTTGGTGTGCTGGTAACCATACTGATCTGAACTCATCACAGTATGTCGCTGGGAATGGGGCTGCGCACTAATGTAGAATTAATTCATAGGCTATACTCTCTGTGTCCTGACTTTTCCGGGACTTCAGCAAATCTGTCCATTTAAGGCACGGGTAAATTATTTTGTTTTTGTTTTTTAATTTTAATTTTATTTTATTTACAGTAAATATCAAATAATACATTACTTCATTAACATACTGTATAATTTAGCCAATATGTGTATTCAGTTACATAACCTATGATTTTGTTGTTCATTAAATAATTAATTCATTTGTTTGTTCATTCATTCATCCATTCATTCATTCATGCATTCATCCATTAATTCATTTGTTCGTTCATTCATTCATGCATTCATCCATTCATTAATTTGTTAATTCATGCATTCATTCTGTCGCTTGGTTGAAATGTGTTTAGGGCTCAATCCTAATTTACTCTAGGAATTACCAAGGAACACTTTGTAGTGTTGGTGTGCTAATAAGGCTTTATCTTAGCTTCAAGTTACTGGTGCATAGCCAATTATACTGACTGTCTGCCAAACCTAAATTACCCATTGACAAATAACACAAACCAGTAAAGAGTTCAGTCAGACAGATAGACGCTGTATGGTTAACAGCATCAGATACTGACTGACGTCTATACCAGGGTGCTTCTGCTAGGCCAGTGATTCTCACCAAGTAACCAATACCGCCATTATGATCGACAACAACACATTTTCATAATAATCATTTCATCATTAGCATTTTTAGTAGCCTAGTAGGGGTGATAGTAGTAGTACTAGCCTACTACTTATTCATGTAGGTTATTATTATTTTCTGTTACTGCGAGATAATTGTTGTGTGAGATCAGTCTGTTATAGGATACCTCTCTCAGCATAGCTCTTCTGAACAATCAGAGTTTGGCAGTGGCATGACGCTATAGCCTCATCTGATTGGTTAATTATTTGTTATTTTTTGAGGAAACTCACCCTGGCATTGTTGCGGACAGTGTAACATCACGTTTTACCACCCAGAGTCCTTTATGTGAAACAGTAGATGGACTGCATTTATATAGCGTTGTTATCAAAAGAACTTTTCATTTTTTTACCGATGGTGATTACCGCCATGCAAGGTGCGACCAACCACTGGGAGCAGTTAATGGTGAGGCATCTTGCTCAAGGATGCTTACAGGTAGGTCACCACAGTTTGAGAACAAGTGTGCTAGGCTAATTCATCAAAACTAGAGGATTACCTTTTGGTCTCTACGGATTTCTTAGAACCACAGGGTTCACTTTGAATCTTTAATTTTGCCTGCATGGGGCTAGTAGAGTTGACTATGGGTCAATTTGCATGTACTGAATCTTGGATGACCTAAGCTAGCCGGGTCAAACTCTTTTGTTATAAACCTCCAGCAGTCAGCGTTTAAGAAGATTTGGTCCACAATCTTGTCTTTGTGTCTGTGATATAACGCTACTGTGTCCTGGTGACCAGTAACTCAATAAGAGCACAGAAAAAAGTATATGAAAAGCCTTCAACTTGCAGTATGAACAGGATAAGCTAGATTCTACCTCCTCCCCATTACAGTTATGCATGAAACAAACATAAAATATGGCCACATTCGCAGTGTGTTGGCATTTGCAAAATTATCCAATTAAATGTATGCCAATGAACAGAGCAAATGCCTGATTACACAAACACAACATGTAGACAAACATCCCAGGGTACAGATGGGTGGTAAACCAACATATTTTGTACGGTGGGAGATATGCGGATATCCAAATTGACCATGAACACATTTTAACTGTTTTTCAAACTAATTATCAGTGTAAGGAAATCTAGCAATGTTCGTCTACTGTGTATTCCAGGCTGTTATGTGAATGCACTGTATATGCTAGGCATAATAAATCAAGCACAACCCCATCCAACACAAATCCCTGTCCTGAACAGTGCGCACACTGCGCTACTTCATTGCCCCAACTGACTGAAATATGGACCGCTGAAGCCATAGAGGCACATAGTACACTGTAAGCTCCTCAGCTTCGGCAGTATACTACGAGCTCTGATGATGAATATGTAAAAGGCTTTGTGGGGAGTGCGGCCGCTCGCGTGTAAAGTGGATTAGATCGGAGCGGGACACACGACTCTCTCGCCTCCTCACCGGGCGATCAAGCTCCCACAGGCCGGCGAGAAGGGGGTAACTGGTAAATGGAGTAGAGGGGCAGAGAGTTCATTATGGCAAAGGGTAGAGAAGTCCCGCTATAGTAAGTTGCTTAAGTGTCAGTATAGTGCTCATGAAGGAGAGCAGGGAGAGCAGGGAGAGAGAGAGAGAGAGAGAGAGAGAGAGAGAGAGAGAGAGAGAGAGAGAGAGAGAGAGAGAGATAGGACCAGAAACATCTCCCCGGGGAAGGGAGAGGGCAGAGAGACAGTGACTGATAGTGTGTAGGGGAGGAAGGACAGCGGGACGAGTCAAGCTGCCCCGTGGGGGTAAAATAATAATGCGGGGTGGGGGAGGAGGGGCAGCCATTTCACTTCACTTGTGCGGCTGCAGCACACCGTCGCTGCACGAGGTCCCTCACGTTGCGCCACTTGTTCTACAGTAGCTGTGGAGAGAGGAGGAGGAGGAGGAGGAGGACAGGTTCTCTGGAGGAGTGTAGCCTAATAGAGGGGAGATCGGAGGTATAGGAGAGAGAGGGATACATGTATGCAGACAGAGGGACAGAACTGAGACAGACCGACAGCAAAAGACACTCATTAATGGTGGCCGGTCTAGCTAGCTACGGTTAGCGAGTGTAGCGAGTCGCTTTGGGTAAAAGCGTCTTCTAAAAAGACTGAAGGGTACAGGGTATACAGAGACAGGCTGGATAACAGCAGCAGCAGAGAGCTGCACAGATCGCTTGACAGACGGGTCTTCTATTGTGTTTATCAGAATATTTTACTAAACGGGAATGCAGTGTGATTGTGGCATGGCACTGATAATTGTTTGTACTGATTTCCCTACTGGTCACACGAACACACACGCGCACACACAAACACACAAACACACACTCACACACGGTGGTGCCCTTAACAGCAGCACATTAGTCATATTCCTTATCCCTGGGACAACTGTGGGTTGATTAAAAAACCCCACAACAAAATGTAGTCAACAAGGAATGCCTTTGTATTCCTGTGTGTATTTGTGTGCGTGCGTGTGTTTGTTTAGACCTGTGCACATATCCGTGCATGTAAGCGCGGTTGGGCAACCTCAAGGCACTGGGCAGATTTAATGTGTCCCCTACCGTGCATGCGTACACACACACACACACACACACACACACACAGAGGGACCTAACAGTTTTGGCAGGAAGCTTTTAGCGTCTGCGGTGGTGTTTTATTCAACACACTGGTGTGAGGATCACAAACACACCTGGAACCATAGCTGGAGGTACAGGGCGTTAGACAGCCACTAGCAATACACACATCACACACCGTAGCAACCACAGGTGTCATAACAACATACCACTATACACAGGTTGTCAAATACCAGTATACTACAGTATTATATGTCTTCTGTGTGCAGTGGCTTTGACACCCAATGCTAATATTATAATATCTAATAATTATCTAATATAATATGACTATTATACACTATAATATTTAAAGGGATAGTCAGATATTGCAACTTTTCGTCAAATTCACCAAATACTGTATCTCCTCGCTAGGAATGTTCACGTTTAACCGTTAACTGACCATAAGAAATGAATATTATCGGTTAAAAAGTTAACATTTTGCTGCATAGTAAAATAAATAAACATGGGGGGATGTCGCAGACTCGGCAGCAGCTCGGCAGTCGCACATCGCTGCCATATGATCTGATTCTGAACGGGTAACTATTCCCCGCTGCAGGTCTCAGACTGGTCACCAGACTAACCTAAATCCCACACAGCACATCGGCAAGTTTAGATTCGGAGAGAAAAGTGACATGCTGATGAGTACCAGGCTATAGCATATAAGCTATTATGCTAACTTACTGCACAGTATAAACGAGCATCCAGCTAATATACTGTAGCTACTGACGTGGCATTTCATTTCGTTGAATGTAAATAACTAAGCAACTATTCTACCCGATCAAGCTGTAAACTAATCGGGTGTTTGAAAAGACTATTCACTGGTTGAACAAATGGAAATGAAATGGAAATATCCAAATAAATTTAGGCTTGTTTCCTTTTCCTTGCATATTCATAGTTAAATTAGTGTTGCTGTATTGTTCTAATGCTCACAACCTTTTCTGCTTTGGCAAATAATAATAATAAATCCACAATCAGTTATTGTTGACATCTACCCTACTTGTTACACTGTAGGTAGGCAAATTGTTGTGCTGATATTATCAGGCAGGCTAAGTGCAAAGTTTTACAGTGTGTGAATTGACCTGGAAGTGCAGTTCGTAGACTAAACAATAAAGTTTACAAAGATTAGACTGAGCTCCTCTCCTCTCCAGATTTCTTGTAAGTGGAGCGAGGAAACACTGGGCTACAACATGTTCTGCGTTAACTTGTGATAGTCCCAAACAAAGTAAAAATCTAATTCAGATGTTGATGTTTGTGTTGCTTGGCTTGTAGCATATACTGCTTATTTAATTTAATAATACAATACATAATACAGCTTCTACAAGCGTAATTTTGTGCTGGTATTATACTGAATATCAGTACGGCTCAGTTATCTCTGGCATTCCGCTGCAGACACTCGTACATTCTAAAGCTAACTTTTTAATATTGTTGGTTAACGGTTAATGATCAGTTAACAAGCATCTGTTATCAGTCAGAATTGTTTTTCAAAATGAGCATTCCTACTCCTGGCATTACGCTACTAGCTAAATTGTCGTTCTCTGTGCGTGCTGAAAAAAATAACCGTGTACTTCTTTCTACACAGCCCTGGCTGCGTAAATAGGAACTTAAACAAAGTGGCGAACACCGCTCACAACAACAATGCCGCTTGGCTTCTCAATGTGTTTCAATGCGTGGGGTTCTGCGTAAAGATTTTGTTTTGATTTGAGCTCTGTCGAGAATAACTAACCCTGTCTTTAATGTAATAGGCCTGTATTTGGCCTGTTTGATTGTATCATTCATTCGGTCACTGCCCATAGCTTTACCACAGACCACATATGTGGGTTGGGCACATTTTACGGCCCAGTCCTCTTTTCTTGCATGAATAAGACCCTGAGCTACTTACAACCTGCAGGCTACAGTCCACGGGGCAGCTGATCCCTCCCATCTCAAAGGGAAGAAGACACCTGTTGTGTCACACAACACCAACCAGGTTTGATCACAGCTCTCTCTGAGCGCGGTTTATTGCCAGTTCACGGGAGACCGATAACAGTGAATCACATAACAGTGACTCGCTTAGAGTCCTGCTGGAAGGGGTAAACGTTCCGCTTCCTCGGAGTCTGCTGCTCTGCCTCTCTAAAAGGTAGAGTCAGCGATTGTAAGATAACATACTTTTTGACAAATTCACCAAATATCTCCTAATGGGCTCCCTAGCTTACCATTCTCTGTGCATGCTGAAAAATATATGAACACAGCCCTGGCTGTAAATAGGAACACAAACTAAATGGCGAACACCGCTCACAACAACAACAACGTCCCAGGCTTTGCCATGCAGTTGCAATGTGTGGGGCGGAGCTTTTGAGACAGCACCTTATATGGCATTGAAGGGAGTTGTTTTTGTTTTGATCAAATATCAATCCTACCTATTCTTCAGAATGACTTACTAAACCATTAAATAGGGAAACGGGTAATAAATAATCATCACCCACACCTTTTTCCAATCTCAGAGAGTACATTGAACCACACCTCCCAACGCTCTTTCTCCCACTCACAGATATACACTAGATAAACCACTACTCATCCACAACAACTTTTACACCATGCAGGGATGAACACTGTAATGCCTATTCCACACTTACAATGATACATTTTTTGACAGGGATGTTCCTGCTTTGTTTAAAAATAAAACAAATCCTGTCCATACAGCGCTGTTTAAGAAAAAGTCTCCATCCACATGAAATGCAATTGCATGCTTTCAAGCCTGTTAAGAAAAACACCTTATAAAGGATATAATGGCACTCACACTCTGACGTCAAACAAAGGAGATAGCAACACACAAGCTGACATTACAAGCCAGAAGCTCAATGTCCCTGTCTACACCTGTGAAAAACTGAATACAGAGTTTCTAAATATCTTCACCCTGGAAAGAGTTTTGCCAATACTCCATCTATAGTGATCGTATACAGTTTACATGTGGATGAAAGACTGAACCGCATAGAAAAAGCTACGTATTTAAATATTGCTATGTAGCCTGGTGTCACCAGACCATATTCACTTTGTGAATAATGTAGGTCTGACCACACTCCATTGGAAAGTGTTTGCAGTCGTTTCCTCCTGCTTGGCGTAGACCTCTGGATAATTTTGAAACTATTGGACAGCGCTGAACCAATCGGCGTTGCTACAATTGTTTTGATTGCCTCATCTAGTTAGAGCTACCACCATTTAGATACACGCTGGACTTAAACGTCGTCTCACTAACCCACGCTGATTGGGCCACAAGCAGGGTGGCTCTGCGAGCGCTAACGTGATCAGGGTTTCCAGACTGTAATCTCCAGCTGAGAGCATAGTCGGGCGGAGCCAGGCTAGTGTACATGTAGACTAGGCATAAAACACACTAGCGCTAAGGGCTAGCACCCAGGCTAGTGTACATGTAGACTAGGCATAAAACACACTAGCGCTAAGGGCTAGCACCCAGGCTAGTGTACATGTAGACTAGGCATAAAACACACTAGCACTAAGGGCTAGCACCCAGGCTAGGCTGTGTGACAGGAATCGGCATGAACATTAACAATTACAGAAAACAACAAATGATTATTATCTGATCATATTACACAGCAAACAATATAATAACATTTATAAAGAATATTAATTGATCCAGAGAAGTGCTTTTGCTACAAAGCTGATACGAAGAAGATGCAGACTGAGTTACAGTCTATGAAAATGTGGTTTCATTTTTGAACCTGTTTGTGTGTGTGTGTGTGTGTGTGTGCGTGCGTGCCAACACACGCGCTAAAGTCTTTATGTAGTCTAAAGTGTATGCAAAATTAGCAGCCCTCTAAAATTAATTATCAAAGCTCCTGTTATAATTCTGCACTTGCAATGAATTGTTGAAAAGAAAACAGTATGTAGGCTAATAGCAAATGTTCTTTAAGATTCTTTATGCAAGAGTTCTATACGTGCTGTTATAGTTCAAATATCAGACAGACTATGCCCCATAATGAAAGGACAACTTGTATCATATCATATAATAAACAGTATTGTAATCCTATTAAACAGTAATCATATTGTATCTTATCATATCGTATCTACAGCACATCCAATAAACCAGCCTGCAACAATATCTCTATTACCATAATCATAACCTGCAATTTCACTCAGCCAGTTTAATAGTATTGATGTACAAATTAATCGACAGGTGAGAAGTTTTTTTTTTTAAATAAACCAGATGAAATCCCACTGAACAAATGTGGCTAGTTATATATGTGATATATGGACAAACGGAGGGTGTCTTTCTCCATAATCTTGAGACTGAAGCAGTGAAAGCTTTGTGTGTGTATGTTTGCGTGCGTGTGCATACGTGTGTGTGTGTGTGTGTCTGTGTGTGTGCGCGTGTGCGTGGGCAGCAGGCTTTGTCCAAACCGACTCCAATCCTCAGAGGGACAGCTCTTGCCTTGCAGACGTTCCCGGGCACCATATGGCCACGAATCCCTTCCCCCCCGGCCCCCCCTTTCCTTTTCCCCGCCCTCTCGCAAACAGGTTCTACTGGTATGCCCTTGAGCAAGGCAGTTAACCTCGCAGCATCCCTCCAGAGGACCGGCACGATCTGCTAGAAAGCTGGAGGCAGATGGGTCAATGGAGTGCCGCCTCTCTGCCGAGGAAATTAAACTGCCCTGGGAATCTTTATCTCCATTACCACGCACATACACACACACACACACACACACACACACACACGTGTGCTGCCACATAAAAACACACACGCTGCCACACAGGACTGACGTTTACAGGTGCATTATAGAGGCCTCTAGTCTGCAGTTGGTGCATTATTCAACATAAAAGGTTGTTATTGAGATCTCACAGCAGAGCCGTAATTAAAGATTGATGGGGGGCAGAAAATGTTTAAATATCCTCAGCAAAGCAATCAGACTAGTTAGAGTATGGGAGAAAGGAGGAAGAGAGATCATCTTGTCTGTATAATCACCACAGATGAGCTAAAGTATGGCCGCTTATAATGATTGTTCCAAATGAAGAATGTGGCTTTTTAAAACCCCAACTAACAAGCAATAAATAACAGAAAGTTATCGGCTTTAAACGGAACAATCTTTACGCGAAAATAAGTCACATTTTTGGTCAGAAACAGTTAAAAGGTAGCCTCGAGATATCATACTGTTCTTGCAAGCTCTGATTTGATTTCGTCATGTGGTTCTAATACATTTCAATCAAACTTCCTTACACACAATTGGACTAATGTATACCAGAGTAGTAGTAATATAAACAGTAACCAACAAACAGTATTCATCAACAGAGTTTAGACAAAACATCACGACACTCGTCTCTGTAAGACAAGCCTTCACGTAAATGAACAACAACCAGCAGACAAACACACTTGTTGTCATCCTAGGAAACTTCAGGTGACCGCTGAGTTTCCAGGCACTCGGGCTGGTGATGAACACTTTTGAATTGAGGGTTTCCAGACTGAACACAGCAATGGCAAGCGGATGTTTTTCTTGTCCGAAATGAATGTGGTTGGGCACAGAGTGCACCTCAGTGTAGCTGACCATACTATGGTGAAAGACCATATACAGTAAAATGTGCGCCATCTACAGGTTGAAACCTTGTAGATGACGCATTCTCGCACATCATTTAGTACACACAGTGAGCGAATGAGTGAATTCAATCAATCTGATAAAGCAACTGCTTTTTTTTGTGTTTGGAAACATTAAATGCAAATGTGGAATGAGCTGCATTGTGTTTCTAATCATATAATCATATTTTATCAGCTAAAGCTTAAGCTAAAGTCACAAAAAAGCTTTACAGAATACATTATTATTCTTAATATGACATATGAAATTACGTGAAAGTGCCATAAATCTGAATGATGTCATAATAAGCATTGTTCATGAAGACAACGAGCGTGCGTGTAAAGTAACCGCTGACGTTCAGCAGCTGCTCCCTCGCCGTAAACGGAGATAACACAAAATAACAGGTCATCACCCACCCCAGTGCTTCTATTGACTGATGCTCTCTGAAGCCTCTCTGGCGGCCATCCTCACACTAGATACCATGCTAGTGTGAGGATGGCCGTGGTATAGATCTAGATGAAGTGATATGAACAATTGTAGCAATGCCGACTTGTTAAAGGCTGCTAGTAGTTTCAGAATAACCAGAGGTCTACGCCAATTAGCATGCAACAACTGGAAACCATCTGCAATGGAGTGTCCAGACCGGTCTGGTTAAACCAGGCTAGAAAGAACAGAAATTATGTAAGACATCACAAACATTTCTCCTTCTGTACATATACAGTACATGTCCGACACAAACACACACACTGTTTCTGCACTTGGACATATACAGTACATGTCCGACACAAACACACACACACACACTCTCTTTCTGCACTTGGACATATACAGTACATGTCCAACACAAACACACACACACACCTTCTGCACTTGGACATATACAGTACATGTCCAACGTGCACGCGTACACACATACAAACACACACACGCACACACTTCCTATGTGAAGAAGACAGAGTAGGTGAAGTATTGTGGTGTATGTAGGCTCTGACCCTCTGTTAATGAGCTTTTATTGACTCCAGCACCTGAAGCTGCCTCTGTAACTTATCACTGTTAACATCACACACACACACGCACACACACACGTGTGTGTTCCCCAGGGCTTGTCCTGCTACGTACAACATGGTGTAGTTCAAGCTGCCTCATGCATCAATAGCATGGACATGCAGCACACTGCCTCCGTAAATGGCTGCGGCTCGTCAGAATGGCTGTCTGCACCCCCTCCCACCCCTCCCACCCACCCCCAGAGGGCCTGTTTGCGCAGAACGACCAATGGCTACACGCTGACTACAGATCCCCCACCTCCTCGCCCCTGACGCCACTTAAGCTCTCTGTGGTCACTTGTTGCTGAATTATTCAGCCCTATACTCCATCCGGTGCAGAAGGCAGTGGTGTAATGCTTTAAAAGGGTTAGTAAGCGATTGTAAGATAATACGCTTTTGGTTAAATTCACCAAATACTGTGTCTCCCCGCGATCTGTTAGCTTGTCGCTCTCTGTGCGGTACTTCTGCACACAGCCCTGGCTTTGAAGATAGGAGCAAAAGCTAATTTTGTTCAGACAACACAAAACATCAACATCCTAGACTCTGCAATGCGTTTCCAATGTGTGTGGGGTGGAGTTTCAGAGGGAGCACCTTCTGGCATTGAAGGGAGAGGTGTTTCTGAGAAAAACTGCATTATTGAGGTATAGAAGGTGGTGTCATGCTCGTCGTATATGAATACATAAGAGCTAGAGCAGATACTTGAACACTCTGCATATATACTATGATCTATTCTAGGATAATGATTGCTTTTATTTCGAAGCAGGCTTTGACCTAAGCTCTTCACCAGCCCACTGAAACTAAATAGTGTGTGGCTATAGGGGCAGAGGTAGTCTCAGCCTCTTCTGTTCATTCGCACTATGACACGAAACGACCGTGACACAACTTGTGCTGAGCGACTGATACAAATGTAAGCATGTCAGCACTTCCAGGAAGTGGGGAAGCTGATATTCATCGTACTATTTGGTCATGGAGTTATGCAGTTGGTCATCGTGTATGACAGTCAAAACAGCGGCCCTGTCAAGTAGGCCTTGACGCAGCTATAGCCAGCCCTGTGTGGTTGGCTCTGCAAGACTAGGGCAGGGTACCGGTAGTCTCAGCCTCTTCCGTCTGTTAGCACTACGTCACATAAGCGACTCTGTGCTGAGTGTCTGATACATAGACCCTTGTAAGCATGACTGACTTGCTGGAAGTAAGGAAGTTTACTTCGATATATACAATAGGCCTATTGGTAAGTTTCTTAACACATTTCTCTGTTTGAGTTTAACAACTAACTTTGTCATATTGAGTTACATAGTTGGAAATTGTGCATATTAATCAAAATACCTCTCCTGTAAAGTAGGCAGATCTTGACACAGTTAGCCAGCACTGTGTCCCAGACTTTACGTAAGTAAAGGCTGGCTCTGCGAGACTAGGGCAGGGGTAGCAAATGTTGATGAGAAGAGAGTGGTGCCAACCACATTGAACACAGAACTTCATGTGAATACATGTACAGTATGTGTGCTGTACCTCTCTGGTTTCAACTAGAAAACGTGGACACAGGGCAATGTCCCGTAAATACTGGCACTGGAATATTCCCTGCTCTCTCAGCAGACTTTCACTAGGTCAATGTAGACACTCTGCCATTTAAAGTAATAATTAGAGTATCCACACATTGTAACTTGTCATGTCCACATGTTGGAATAATGTGCATGCGTGTGTAAGACAACGCTGCAGAATTTCAGCAATCATGAGACCATCTGGTATAGACTTATTTTTCGAATCTATTATATTTTTCATAATAAAAAAATGCCTTTCGGTGTATTTCTGCCTTTGTCGCTCTCTGCTTTCATCACAAGAATATCGCTCAGAGGGCAATTAGCATGAATATATTGATATCTCAAAGCCTGCATGAGTTTGTGTTTAATACCCTCCTTTTGGTGTGTGTGTGCGTGTGTGCTCGTGCGTGTGCTCGTGCGTGTGCGTGCGTATGTGGTAACTGAGCTGTGAGAGACCCAAGCTGACAGATAAATGCATCTAGCTGTCGTTGATGGAGACATTAGTCTGTGTTCGAGTCCTCTCTGCATGTCTCCTCTATCCTGTTCATTCAGCATCACTAAGCCTCACCTGCATGTGTAGCCTACACAACTGACTACTAGAGGTTATGACCAGAGCTGTAAGAACAACTCAGCGTTCCATGCAAGTCAATGGGGAGGTGCACCATAATATTGCCCAGTATTTATCTCTGGGGACATTAATGGGTATTTTGAGTATGTAACATGAATTCCAAAGTAGCTACGATCAATCTGAGGCCACAGCGGTATTTCTGCAGCAAACTGTTTTGGGGTAAATTGACTTTGTTTCAAGCCATGTATGGTAAATGTAGCTGTCTGTGCGCTGCCCAAGTCAGCCTCCACAGCAAAAGGCTGTTAGTGACACACCCACTTAAAGGTAGGGTAAGTCATTTTTGAGAACGCTTGTTAACTTCGAGCTCAAATCGAAACAATACCACTCCGCCGCGGCCCTCCTCATCGAAACGCATTGTGAAGCCAAAAGCAGCACTATGGCTTGGTTAATGGCGGTGTTCCCCACTTTGCTTATGTTGCTATTTACGGAGCCAGGGCTGTGTAGAAGAATTATTTTATGAACACGCACAGAGAACGGTAAGACAGCGAAATGTGAGGAGATATTTGGTGAATTTGACTAAAAGTGTATTAGCTTACATGAAGCTTGCAATAACTGACTACACCTTTAAGAGACCAGAATCGTTCCACCTTTGTTTCCATTGAAATACATGACAATGCTCCATCATGTTATTATTCCAATATCTTTGGTACAGTTCTGTCCTGGCATTACAGGCCTGTGTGTACTACTCATAATATAGTCATATTGGCCCACGCTGCCTGGTGGTGCAAAACTCATCTGTTCACACGACCTGCTTGCTGATCTATGGTCCTATGGTCCTGATCTATGGCATGCACACATGCGCCATCTCTAGATATCATCTCTGGTGTGATCGCATTGACGTGCGTGTTCGTGCGTGTGTGTGTGAAAAATATGGGGAGGTACAGAGGAAAAAACTCTACTAACCTTGTACAATGACCTCTATTGTACACATGCGCAATGGAACTTGAGAAAATACGCACGAGTGTAAACAAGTCTTTACGCACACACACACACACACACACACACACACAATGAGCACTGAATACATTTTGCACCAGTACTAAGGGCGGATCTCACGTATACACACACACACACACAAATTCTACAGTCGTCTTAAATGTGTGTGTGTGTGTGTGTGTGTGTGTATGAATATTCATGGTCAGTGTGGTTTAGGAAAGGCATGCTCATCATCATCTTCAGGAGGATGTTGAGGGACTACGCTCGCTCGCGCGCGCACACACACTCATGTTTATGTGTGTTCACATCTTCGTTGGGACGCACGCTTTGTTTCATCTTGAGGGCGATACATATTCATGCAAGGAGGAGAGGGGAGGAGAGGGGCGGAGAGGAGAGGGGAGGTGCAAACTGAGAATATGGACAGTCAAACAAACAGTCAAACAAGTTGCATAATAAGCTAGTGGTTGTAAACCTTTGTTAACCTACGGTATGGCCACAGAAAACCATGTGTTCATTAGGGGATACTACAGCGACTTATAGAGATAGGTAAGAGGTTACAAGGTGCAGAAATATTCCCAATATATTGCAGAGGGATATATTTAACAACAACCAAACAAATAATAACACAAAATAAATAAGTGTGTTTACATTATGACAAAAAACGCTACATGCAAAGGGCTCAGGGCTGTTCGTAATGTCCCCCCCATCCCCCCTCCCCCTTTCAACTCTAGGTTATTGCTCAACATTCTTAAGCGGTGCAACTCCTCTAGCTAGCTGCAATGGCCCGTCTTTCAGCAGGTGCGATTGGCTCAGTAAAACGGTATATTTATGAACAGT